>SJYW01024101.1:0-15619 GCA_006410735.1 Raphicerus campestris
AAGTCAACGCCAAGCAGAGGAACAGGCGACATGCCGTCACATGCAGGGGCTAGGGTGAGTCAGGCCGCCACGGTAATTCTGATAGATTATGAAGGTCTTTTTGGAGGAGGTGAGTTTTGAACCGAGCCTTGAAGGTGAAGTATGATTTTGACAGATAAGCTCAGGAGAAAGGGCAGAAGTGGCTAAGAGAACAGCTTGGGCAAAGGGACAGGATTATGATAGAATGTGGAATGTTTAGAGATATATATACTCATATCAGAAAAACATCGTGATTTACCCAGCTTCTGCCTCAGGCACATAGCATTTTCAGATACTTAGAGAATAAAACTCTATATCCCCATTAAGTAGGTGGCCACTATGACTCTCTGTTGTTGTTCTTCTTTTGGTGGTAAAATCAACAGGGCTCAATGATGGATTAGATATTAGAAGTGAAGCTCACAAGGACAAGACTTGTAAAGCTATAATAGGTTTGTATCAGATTCGTTGTACTTTAAAGAAAATACAGTGGCTGGTATTTTCCATATGTGAAATGTACCTTTCTGTTGTATCATACCCCTGTGTCACTGAGTTGTTCAATTGGGAGGCAGTGGAGCATAGAAGGAAGAGTAGTGGGACCGAGGATGTAGGTTCTGTCTCACTACTTTGTTTATTCATGTATTCAGTCATCCATTTATTCCTTCATTCAACAAACATGATCCATGGGCCTGGGCCACATGCTGGGATCACTGGGGAGGGGTAGGAATGGGGGAGAGAGAAAGAGAGAGATGGGGAGGGGAAGGTAAGGAGGGAGCGAGAGAGAAAAAGAAAGGGGGAAAGAAAAGGAAAAACCATGGTCCCTGTACCCTCCAGGAACTTGCAGTACATGGAGTAGATCATAGGGAGAGGTGATAAATATAAAAATAGGGACAAAGGACAATGGGAGAGGCTACTTGCTAAAATGAATAACCAACCTGATAAACTGCATGAGATACCTCCAAGAGAACAAATCAGAAAGGTAAAAACTTCCAGTGGGTCTCAAATACTTGTTCATGTAGTAACACCCTTGGGAATCATGGTGCTCTTTAAAGAACCCCATGAAATATTCATATAGTAAAATGGCTGAATGTATAATTTTGAACTGAATCCGAGAGCATCCTGTGCCAAACTCTATCACAGGCGTAGACTTGTAGGTGTCACATTTTAAGAAAACTTTCTGAAACAAAAACTTTAAATTGAGAATATTCTGTCAGCTCATTTTTGCTCCCTGAGAATTGAGGAATGACTGCCAGTTTCTATTTTAGTGCAGGAAACCCTCAGTCCAGCTGGTAGAACATCAGGCCTCCACGGGAGCATGGTTTTGGCAGTTCGAAGGTTGTGGATGACTTTAACAAGGGCAATTTCAGAGGAGTGACACGGCCAGAAGTTAGTTAGAGTTGAGTTGAAAAGTGAGGATCACATTTTCGAGATGTTAACAAGTACTTATTGAATGTCACAGGGGATACCATGTTCAGTTCAGTCACTCAGTCGTGTCCAACTTTTTGTGAGCCCATGGACTGCAGCACAGCCGGCTTTCCTGTCCATCACCAACTCTCAGAGTTTGCTCAAACTCATGTCCATTGAGTTGGTGATGCCATCCAACCATCTCATCCTCTGTCGTCCCCTTCTCCTCCTGCCTTCAATCTTTCCCAGCATCAGGGTCTTTTCTAATGAGTCAGTTCTTCACATCATGTGGCCAAAATATTAGAGTTTCAGCTTCAACATCAGTCCTTCCAATGAATATTCAGGACTGATTTCCTTAGGATTGACTGGTTGGATTTCCTTGCAGTCCAGGGGATTCTCAAGAGTCTTCTCCAACACCACAGTTCAAAAGCATCAATTCTTCAGTGCTCAGCTTCCTTTAGAGTCTAACTCTCACATCCATACATGACTACTGGAAAAACCATAGCTTTCACTAGATGGACCTTTGTTGGCAAAGTAATATCTCTGCTTTTTAATATGCTGTCTAGGTTGGTCATAACTTTACTTCCAAGGAGCAAGAGTAGTCTTTTAATTTCATGGCTGCAATCACCATCTGCAGTGAGTTTGGAGCCCCCCTTCCCAGAAAGGTCTGTCACTGTTTCCCCATCTATTTGCCATGAAGTGATGGGACCAGATGCCATGTTGAATGGGGACAAAAACCAAAACAGTCAAAGCCCCAGCCCCCATGGAGCTTGAAGTCATTGGGAGGAAACAGATTTGTCACAAGGGCAATATAAAGTGACATGGTGATAAAAGCTATAAAGTAGAGGCACATGGTGAGCTCCCTGGAGGCTCAGTCAGTAAAGAATCCACCGGCAATGCAAGGGACCTGAGTTCAGTCCCTGGTTCGGAAAAACCCCCTGGAGGAGGAAATAGCAACTCACTCCAGTGTTCTTGCCTAGGAAATCCCATTGGCAGAGGAGCCTGACAGGCTATAGTCCATGGGTTGCAAGAGTCAGACACAACTTAGCAACTAAACCACCATCACTAGAGGCACATGGTGCATTATAAGAGGGTTTCATGGATGATCTGAGGCCACTCAAGGAGGACCTGGGGAGTCTTCCTGAGGGAATGCTGGTTGAGCTGAAACCTGAAGAGTGAGCAGGAGTTAAGGATGTGAGGGGACTTTGGGAACTGGGAGAGAGTATTCTAGAAATGGAGAGAAGCTGTGGCTACAGGGAACATGGTATGTTAAGATGCCAAAGGCCAGTGGGTTGGGGCGCAGAGAGAGAAAGAGAGGGACAAGCACATGAGATGATCAGGAGAGGCAGAAAGGGGTTGAACAGGCAGAGGCTGACTGGCCACAAGCAAGGATTTGATGATGTTTCTAAAGCAGTGGGTAGTCACTGGAGCAGGAGGGCAACATAGTCAGATTTTCCATTTCAAAGAGATCTCACTGGTTGCATCATGTGGATTGTCTGTTTGAAGTGGTCAAGAGTATATCCAGTGATATCAATCAATCAGGAGACTCGTGAAGTCGTCCAGGTGAAAGATGACAGTTGTTTAGACTGGGATGTATGTAGTAGGCATGGAAAGAAGTAGGCAGATTTGAGAGGTCTAGAGAGTAACAGGAACGGGAAGTGGTGGTTTGGATGTGAGCGTTGAGAGGAAAGTATTGTGGATGAGTCCTAGGCTCCCAGTTTTGTGTGGTGGACGGTGGTACCATTTCCTGAGACAGGATGTAGTGGGGGAGGACAAGACTTCAAGGCAAACATCATGAGTTCAACCTCAACCATGCTGTACTTGAGAAGCCTTTGAATCATTTAAAGCAGGAGGTTTGAGAAGTCTGGGCAGGAAATATGCCTCTTGTAAGTCATCAACATCTAGGGGTCACAGAAACCATGGCATGGATGAGGCTGCCTAGGGACTGAAGATGGGCTCAGAAGAGAAGGCCTGGGACTAACTTCGAGTAGAGTAGGATGATTCTGAAAAGTAAACAGAGAAGGATGATCCAGAGAGACAGGATAAAAACCAGGAGGTGAAAACTTCATGAAGGCCAAAAGCAGAGTGTTTCCTGAAGAAAAGAGAAAGCAGAGGTGCTGCTGGGAAGTGAGTTAACATGAGCACCAATAAAGGCCCATTGGCTTTAGAAACATGGAGATTATAAGTGATTTTAAGCAAAAATTTCAGTGATATGATAAGTCAGATTGTAGTAGATGGAGGAAAAAGTGGAAAGTGAGGAAATGGACACAGTTTATATAAATGTCTTTCCAGATGTTTGGCTGTGATGGAAAGAGAGGGTAGTTTCATTGTTTTAGGAGGAGGCAGTTGAGCACGTTTAAATGCCAATTTAATTCAGTTGAATGAGAAGTTAGACGTTACAGGAAGGATAATTCATAATGTGAGGTTCCTAGGAAGATGAGAGGACAGCGCTGAATGTGCAGGGGGAGGGCCTGGCCTTAGGATGGAGAGGGACCACTCTTGGCGGGTAACTGGAGAGGTGGAGGGTAGGATAAGAGTGGGTGTTAGAATGCTTGTAAGTGCTGGTGGCAAGATGAGGATGTTGCCATCAATAATGAGAAGAAAGAGTGGATAGAGAGGAGACGGGAGAAGGGCGTTCTTTTAGAATGGCCGTGATGAGGACAGTGAAGAGAGAAAGGGTGAAGACAGTAGAGAAAGAGGATCGCATCGAAGCACTTATTAGCTGTGTGACCTTGAGCCTGTTTTCTCACCTGTAAGATGAGGATAATAACCATGATGCCTCCTCCATAGAGTTGTGCCTGGCACATAGAAAGGGATCAGTAAATGAAAGCTACTCTTTTAACTTTTATCCTCATTTTCAGTGGCTAGCACAGTGCTGAACTGTGGCTAGCACGGTAATTGGTTTTAGTATGAGATAGTCATCAATTGGAGAAGGCACATAGCTGTGCCCAGACAAGGCAGGGAAGCCTTTCCAGAGCAGGTAGTGTTTGAGCTAGAACGTGAAGATGAAAGTCTTTGCAGACAAGAAGGGAACATCTTTGCAGACAAGGAAGGAGGGCTTGCAGGCAGACAGAGGCCCAGGAGTCTCAAGAGATGGCAGGAGGAACTGGAAATTGCATATAATCCAGTAATGTCAAAAAAGGAAATGTTAGATGATGAAGATGAGTTGAGAGACTGAATGGAGCCTGGCATGGTGCCTCCTGGGCTAAGGACCTTGACTTGCCCCAGTAGGAGATGTGCAGCCACTGCTGATTTTTGATAGAGGCAGAGTGATTGCTCAGGAGACAGTAGTGGTAGTCTAGGTGAGGGCTGACCAGAGAACGAGTTTCAGTGACACGGGTCTGAGGTACGATCACCTTAGTGGATGAGTAAAAAGAAATTAAAAGCCATTGGCATTAAGGAAGTCATGGAAATTTGAGGCTAGGCTGTTAGAGGGGTCATCTTCGTACGTGTTGAAACTTTCTGGGATGATGGCAGAAGCTTAGATGGTGAGGAGACAGTTGCTAAAGTCCTCAGTGAGTGAGGGAGCATCAGTGATGGGGCGAGGGACAGAGTGAAGAGTAATCAAATAGCATAGAGATCTCAAGATAATGGAAATCATACACTCTAGACTCTACTTCTGGAGAGCAGAATAGACTCGTGGAAGATTTTAACTGTTGCTTGTGTCCAAGATGAGGCAGCCATCGTAAAACAGGACATATTTCTAAGGTGCCAGGCCACTGCTGGAGGATACCATGCAACACTACAGATGGGCACCCACGGATTCAAGATCTCAGAGATGAGCTGAGTGGCCATGATGACTCCACAAGCCAAGATATTCTCCTTGGTGGAGGCCCTTTCCCAGCCCCTCAAAGAACATTTCCAGTCTCTTTGCTGAGGTCCTGTCCTCCCACTGGGGCAAAGGAGTTGGGCAAACTGCCTCCCTCATCTCAAGGTGCTGGGTGTTCAGCACCTGCCTTCTCTTGGCAGATGGGTTTCATTGCCGACTTACTTCTTTGTTGGGGATCCACTCTGTGCCTAGGCTGTGCTGGCCACATTGGAGGATTCAGAAAACTACCAGACATGGTCCATGCCCTCAAGAGTCACTCTAATTAGAAAAGTCAGACTGGTACACCCGGAGTAGTAAGGGCAATAGTAAGAGGCTGTGTCCAGACAGTCGGGAAAGGAGGTATGGACATTGAGCTATCTAGTCAAGAGCTGGTGGCTCAGATGGGAAACCATCTGCCTGCAATGCCGGAGACCTGGGTTCAGTCCCTGGGTCGGGAAGATCCCTTGGAGAAGGAAATGGCCACCCACTCCAGTATTCTTGCCTGGGAAATCCCAAGCACAGAGGAGCCTGGCGAGCTACAGTCCATGGGGAAGCAAAGAGTCGGACATGACTGAGCGACTTCGCTTCAAACAAAAATGAGGAATCTGGAAAAAATCTTCCAAGTTTTGGATGAGGGAGGAGGCTTGAGAAGTGATGGTACCATTCACAAAGACAGGAAATTCAATAGAGGAAGTCCTTGCAGGGGAGATGAAGACCTCTGATTTGGAAATGGAGAGTTTGTAGGCTTATTTAGGTGGAGACAGATGTGGGTCTCATTTGTCTATTGTTGATGAAATGGCAAGTTCTGAGCGGGCATCAAGAATAGATGTTTTGTGAGTTCCCTGGTAGCCTCGTGGTTCGGATTCCATGCTTTCACTACTGTGGCCCAGGTTCAATCCTTGTTTAGGGAACTGAGATCCCACAAGCCGCGCAGGACAGCCTAAAAACACGAGGAGCCAAAAAGGGAAAAGGGAGGGAGGTTCAAAAGGGAGGGGATATATGTCACCTATGGCTGACTCATGTTGAGGTTTGATGGAAAACAACAAAATTCTGTAAATCAATTATCCTTCAATAAAAAAAAAACAAAACCCAGGAGGAGCCAAATGAAGACAATGATAATGAAAAGATGAAGAAGGCACATACTTTAGAAACAGTTAAGGCAAAAATCACCAAATAAGATTTGGTGATTGATCAGATGTGAGGGAGAGATTGGGATGACTTACAAGTTACTGGGCATGAGGACTGAGTAGATGGTGCATATGTGCTTAATTGCTCAGCTGTGTCCCCTTAGTCATAGCCCTCCAGGCTCCTCTGACCATGGAATTCTCCAGGCAAGGATACTGGAGTGGGTTGCCTTGCCCTCCTCCAGGGGATCTTCCCGACTCAGGGGTTGAACCCAGGTCTCCTGCATTGCAGGCAGATTCTTTACCATCTGAGCCACGAGGGAGGTCCAGTTAGATGGTGGTACTGGATGGCAAGGAGATCCAACCAATCCATTCTGAAGGAGATCAGCCCTGGGATTTCTTTGGAAGGAATGATGCTAAAGCTGAAGCTCCAGTACTTTGGCCACCTCATGCGAAGAGTTGACTCACTGGAAAAGACTTTGATGCTGGGAGGGATTGGGGGCAGGAGGAGAAGAGGCTGACAGAGGATGAGATGCCTGGATGGCATCACGGACTTGATGGACGTGAGTCTGAGTGAACTCCGGTAGTTGGTGATGAACAGGGAGGCCTGGCGTGCTGTGATTCATGGGGTCACAAAGAGTCGGACACGACTGAGCAACTGAACTGAACTGAACCATTAATTAGGAGGAGAAATGGAAGAAGAAAACACTTTACAGAGAAGAGCAGGTAAAACCATAAGGCCTGTTTGGAACATTTGAATCAGAGATTCCTGTGGAACAGCTAAGCATACAGAGTCTAGGAGCCACTTGGCAGTGTGAGTCTGAANTGCATCCGCCTCCCCATGCCCCCAGCATCCATTCTCCACAACCTACAATGGTCTCCTTACATCTCGAAAGCAGTTACAGGGCAGAATGCTTGGACAAGTTTGATCTGCCCCAGTTCTAAGCTTGCTTTGAGAAAAATGTGGTCATTTACATTTCTCCACCTTAAAATTACTGAGAAACTGTATTCCACCCTCGAGTCTGGGCACCCCTGCGAATCCTGGCTCACCCCCTCTCCTCGGATCAAAATGAGTAACTTGGGAAAGAATTGTCCCCAAGGGCGCTTAAAGGCTCATTAGACCCATTCTCAGCTGTTTTTAATTCTGGAAGAATGTATTTTCCATATGTGTCAGGAGCCCTGCTGTCATCTATGATGACACAGGGGGCTGAGCTTGACTCTGAACTTGGGGCTTCTGCTACGCTTTCCCCCTCCACCCCGGGCGATTCCACTGAGCCTCCCATGGGCTGAAAGCTTGGGAGTGGCCAAGCTGACCACTGCGTGGAAAAATAGGGTCATCGGAGGGCAGTGGCCATTCCGGCAAAGAGGGCAAGAAGGTGGCGTCAAGAATTAGTTTCCCTCACAGGCCAGTGAGTACCCAACGCATCACAGCTACCAAATCCCCGTGACAATGGGAGGGGACCATTCAGATTTGAACTCCATCAGTACAAACCTCTGACAGTTTATTTTGTTTGGATCCTGCTTTGAGAGCCTTCTTGAAAGGAAAATAATGGTCAGGTCTCTCCCTGGAGGGTGAATCAGTGGGAGAATTAGGAAGAAGCCTTTCCACTTCACTTTGGTGACAATGGGGAGATGGTACATGAACAGCGTGTACATGCCACAGGTCTGATCTGTGTTACTTATTTGAATTCGTGTCCAGAAGAGCCATTCTCACCACTAGCTAAAGTCAGTGCCCAGCTGCTGTGGTCCTTGAAAGCATGCAGCCAGTGATGGTTGTCCTGGCTTCTCATTACCCCTATGGCTGGACTTGTTCAGCGCTGGGCAGCAGGAAACAGACAGATTCGGGTTTAAATCCCATCCCTTGCCCTCATCAGCTGTGTTCTTTGGGACAGATTGTTAAAATCTTTCAGTTCAGTTCAGTTCAGTCGCTCAGTCGTGTCCGACTCTTTGCGACCTCATGAACTGCAGCAGGCCAGGCTTCCCTGTCCATCACCAACTCCCGGAGTTCACTCAAACTCATGTCCATTGAGTCAGTGATGATATCCAGCCATCTTATCCTCTGTCGTCCACTTTTCCTCCTGCCCCCAATCCTTCCCAGCATTAGGGTCTTTTCAAGTGAGTCAACTCTTTGCAAGAGGTGGCCAAAATCTTCTTCAGCTTCAACATCAGTCCTTCCAATGAACACCCAGGTCTGATTTCCTTTAGGATGGGTTGGTTGGATCTTCTTGCAGTCCAAGGGACTCTCAAGAGTCTTCTCCAACACCACAGTTCAAAAGCATCAATTCTTCAGTGCTCATCTTTCTTCACTGTCCAACTCTCATATCCATACAGGATGGATCTTAAAATCTCTAGTTTTCATTTACTCTGTGTATCGGTCAGGGTTCTCTCAAGAAACAGAGCCTATATGGTCTCTCTTCTCTGTCTCTCTCGATAGATCAATATCAAGAGAGACTGACTTATTTTATGGAATTTTTTGCTACTGTGATTTTGGAGGCTAGCAACTCTGCAATCTGTAGGTTAGATTGTCAGGGTGAAGATCCTACTGAGAGTTGATATGAAATTCAGGTAAAAGTTGAATAGGAGTCTTACGTCTGAATTCCTACCAACAGGTAGGAAACTCAGCAGGGTTTCTATGCTGCTTTCTTGAGGCAGGAGTGCTTCTAGAAACTTCAGTCTTCACTCTTAGAGTCTCCAACTGATCAGATGCAGCCCACCCACAACGTGAAGGGTAATCTCTGTTAAGCAAAGTGGATTGATTCAATTACACCTGCAGTCAATTCCATCTACAAACCCTTTCACAGCAACATCTAAACTAGGTTTGATCAAGAAACTGGGCACCAGAACCTAGCCATGCTGACTCCAGAAATTAACCATCACGCTCTGTAAAGTGTGAATAATGATCTTTACTTCTTCAGTGGGTCCTTGTAAGACCTGAATAATTACACGGAAAGCCTCCACTGTGTCCTGCACATACGGGAGGTTGGAAAAGAGATGAACACAGTTATTATCCTCATCTTTAATTTGAACGATTTTAAGTAAGAAGTTAGCCTAAGGTAGTAAAACTGTATGACCTTTCAGACAATTCTGGTGAAAATTCCAACTCTACCTGAAGGCAATGTGGCTTTGGGCAAAACATTCTTTCCCCTAGGAATGAGGGTCTTTTCTTCTGGAAAATAGAGGTTAAATGGCCATCTTGCAAGACTGCTGGAAGTTGGAAGAATGCAAGTGAATGGCCTTGGACACAGTGCCTGCCACACAGCTGTCAACCTGCTTGTGATTACTGACGTTATTGTCATGGCATTACTGGGTAACTATCATTCCTGGGCCAAAGTCCTTGTCAGAAGCATTTCGGGACAGTCACACAGTGAGTGGAGTTTATAAGCAGCTCTATCTGAAAAATTTATAGTGAAAAGAAAACAGTCCCGTAATAGGTAGGGCTTTTCCCAGGTGGTGCTAGTGGTTAAGAATCTGCCTACCAATGCAGGAGATGCAAGAGATGTGGGTTCCTATCCCTGGGTTGGGATGATCCCCTGGAGTAGGAAATGGCAACCCACTCCAGAATCCCTGCCTGGAAAAGAGACAATCGTATTAACACAGGTGTGAGGTGATGGCAGCGTGCACCAAACCGGTCCTGATGGAAGAGGTAAGGAGTTGTCAATTTCTGCGTTTGTTTTGCAGACAGAGACGAGAGAATTTTCTGCTGAAGAGGTTGTGGGGAGTAACAGTAGAGACTGGCAGTTTTGACTGGACAAAGGAAGAGAGGATCCCTTTAAAACACTGGATTGGCCAAAAAGTTCATTTGGGTTTTTCTGTAAGCTGAATATTACCCCTTGGATGTATGTGGTCAGGGGCCAACTTCCTTCTTTGGCCAGCCAAACAGTAACGCAGGAGATGGAGCAGGCTTGCGGACGTTGATATGGCAGGACAAACAAAACACTTTCTGCCCACATCGTGGTTTGTCAAGGGCTGTGCCCAGCAGGCAGGGAGCAGGAGCCGCCGGGAGGCACTGGCATGCGCGGCCCAGCACGCACACTAGCTGTCTTCTGGAGTGATCGTGCACACAAGACTTCAGAGTTCCAGACTTGGGTTAAAACTCCAGCTTCAACAGTTACTGGCTGTGTCCTCAGACAACCTCCTTAACCTTTCTGAGCTTTGGTCTTCTCTGCAAAATGGGGATAAGGAACTACTTCATAGAAATTTCATGGAGGAGGATCTCTCCAGAGGTGATTCATTTTCATTTCCCACCCACTTGATTCACTCATCTTCACTGCAAGCAACATTGATAAGCGTGTCTTCAGAGTGTCTAATAGGAGATGGTACTTGCTCTCCTTTGGAATTCTCAGCTCATAACATGCCATTTGATAGCCTAGTTAGACTTTTTGGGGAGCAGCCCTTCCCATCCTCCTTCGTGGAAGGATCTAACTGTACGATGCAGTTGTGACTCTTCTGCACTGAAGAGGTTATCTAATATCTGAGTTCTAGTCTCCTTGTCTTAAAGTGAGGATAAGACCTTATACCAAGATGTTAAGGATAAAATGCCATTTTCTTTGTGAATTCCTTACAAGTCCCTGCTTCCTGTGCTCGGCCAAAGGCAGCTATTCTCGCTGCCAGCACAGAGCAGGAAACCAGAGAAGAGAGACCAGCAGAACCCAGCTGGGGCTTTCCCAGAAAACGACGGCTCCCCGCTCTGCTGGCCAGAGGTTGGAGGCTGTGAAAACTTGGAGACTGTCATCACTGCGTTCAGTCCCTTATTACATAATCCCACTGGCTGACTCGCCCTCAAGCTCCCCAGGCATGCAAAGGCCCTGGCTGAAAAACCAGTTCTAGAAAGGTGGTGGATTCAGAGGAGAAAGGCCATGACTGAGTTGAGCTGACGTTTCCCCAAGGCCGCTAATCTGGTGATTTCTAAAGCACGCGAGTAACTCCCTAAGTGAACAAAAGGAGTTTCTGGTACATTGCTGAATAAAATGCGAAACGTACATACTCTTTGGGATGTTCTGGCAACACCGACTAATGAAAATATGAATATGTGTAAAACAGACAGCCAGTGGGAATTTGCTATATGACACAGGGAGCTGAAAGCCGGTACTCTGTTACAACTTAGAGGGGTGGGATGTGGTGGGAGGTGGGAGGGGGGTTTAAGAGGGAGGGGACATATGTATACCTGTGGCTGACTCATGTTGATGTATGGCAGACACCAACACAATATTGTAAAGTAATTATCCTCCAATTAAAAATAAATTTTTAAAAATATGAATACTCTTTTGCCCTGAAAACTTTTTTTTTATTTTTTGGCCACACAGCTCTCCATGTGGGGTCATAGTTCCCTAACCAGGAGTCAAACCCTTGTCCCCTGCCTTGGGAGGGTGGAGTCTTAACCAGTGGACCATCAGGAAAGTCATCTACCTTGAAATCTTATACTTAAGGATGTATCCTAGATTGAGCTGATTTGCTCACAAAATTTCTGACACCAAAATGTGCAGGTTTTTTCTCATGCCAACCACGTCTCTGGTTCTCTGGACACCAACCTGGTATCCTACAAGTAAATTTGATTCTGACACTGACTACCCAGAGCTTGCATCAGACTCCACTGGTTGAGGGCCTCCGTCCCATCAGATTGCCCAGCATCAGATGGCAGTTTGTGAGTATCAGGTCCCCCAGTTCCCCACACTTCTGTCTGACGTGGCTACATAGTCGGCGGATCCCCTTCCTTCACGTTGGATAATTTGCTAGGATGGCTCACAAAACTCTGGAAGACACTCGACTTACTATCACCTGTTTATCATAAATGAGACAGTGGACAGCTGGGTCAAGTGGTGCCCAGGGTGAGACCTGGGAGGGTCCCAAGCCCAGGAGCCCTTGTCCCTGTGGAGCTGCGTGCTTCCCTCTCTGGCACAGGAATGTGTTCCCCAGTGCAGAAGCCCCATGAATCCCATCGCTGAGAGGCTTTTATGGAGCTTCCATCACAAAGGTATGATTGATTAAATCATCATCTGCTGATGGTTGAACTCAGTCTCCAGCCCTCTAGTCGCTTGACTGGTTCAGGTGGTTGTCAGGCCTCATTCTGAAGCTATCTATAGATCCCCCAGGAGTACACAGACTCAGGTATGGAAGGAAGGGGCTAATTGCGAATAACCAGAGATGCTCCTACCACTCTATCACTAAGGATATCCCAAGAGTTTTAGAAGCTCTATCAGGAATTGGGAACAAAGACCAACAGGTATATATTCTACTATATCATAGACCATTCTGGGGTCTTTGACTATAAGTTTTTAAGTTTAGTTGCTCAGTCATGTCTGACTCTTTGCGACCCCACGGACTGTAGCCTACAAGGCTCCTCTGTCCATGGGATTTTCCAGGCAAGAATGCTGCAGTGGGTTGCCATTGCCTTCTCCAGAGGATCTTCCTGACCCAGGGATTGAACCCATGTCTCCCACACTGTAGGCAGACACTTTACCATCTGAGCCACCAGGGAAGTCCATTGACTACAGATGACTTACATCAAACGATCAAACCTATCAGAGTATTGACATTTGGTATAGCATTCATGGGCTTCCCAGGCAGTGCTAGCGGTAAAGAATCGCCTGCCAATGCAGGAGATGCAAGAGATGTAGGTTTGATCCCTGGGTTGGGAAGATGCCCTGGAGGAGGGCACGGCAACCCACTCCAGCATTCTTGCCTGGAGAATCCCATGGACGGCCCATGGGATTGTAGAAGAGTTGGACAGCCCTTAGTGACTAAACAACCAGAACACGTTATTTGGGGGTTAATTCTAGTTAACTGGGGGAAAGTCGGTCATGCCACCTCATCTCATAGGCTTGCGTGGAGACTGGTTTCCAGTCTGTGATGTCATATGTATGGCAGGGCCCACCTCCCTCCTACCAGGAGGACATCGGTGGGACTTAGAAGAGTTTCTATCCTTCCTACCTGTACTACTGGCTGTGTCTGACCTTGACCTACTGTGGGGGTGCGAGCAGTCGCAGTGCCTCAGTGTGAGCTCCAGCTGCCCCCAGGTGGCTGCTGTGAGTTTAGAGAGCCATGAGATGCCCAGAGGTCAGCCCCGTGAGCTGCCCCAGCAGAGAGGAAGCAGGGCCGAGCCCTAGCTGCTTCAGCCTCCGATTGTATTTAAAGGAGTCAAGAGGCCCTGAGGAGTGAGGATGAAGAACCTTTCCCAAAGCTGGACCCTAGCCTCCTCCATCATCTGTCATCCAGCCTTATTTGCTGAGTTTGCTTGACTCACTTTGCTAAAGCCTCCTTATTTTTCCAGGCTGACTCTTAGCCTTTCCCTTCCTCCTGGAAGAGAACTCACTCTAACCTGCCCATTCTGGTTAATCAATCTTTTTCCTTTGAATGCCATGCCTCATTAAAGGCCAACTCTGCTTGTCCCAGACTGCCCAGGCCCGCACCTAAGTCCCCTGTGGTCTTACGAGTCTTGCTGTACTTGCATTGTGTATTGTGGCGTGGGTTAGTTGGCATGCATATATTGAACCCCAAAATGTCAGGTCCCCCATAAGAGGGGTAGATGAGGGTGGTTGCAAGTAGCTGTTACTTAGTTTGACTATGCCACGAAGCCTTGCATGTCCTTTCTGGCCTCAGAGTGGGGCCTCCTGCCTGGGGCACTCCGATTCACCACATGCTGCTCACGCTATAATCTCACTAGCTGCCCATTGTTTTCCCATATTTTCCTTAATAATCCACGAAAAAGGGGTGAGGTGCGTTTGTGCATAACCATGGCGTGACGGACACGCTGCCATTGTATTCTGTCCACTATAACCAAGTATTTGATCATCAGGGCTTATGGTTTCCCAAAGATCAGTCTGCTAGGAGCCTTACACGCCTGCCCCCCCCCCCCCCCAAGTCCTGGTAGTAAAGAGAAGTAAAAAAAACTGAAAGCCTGCAAAACAGAGTAAAAAAATCTAGAGTCAAAACTTGACTGACCACTAATGACTAAATGAATTATAGCAAAGCCCACTTGGTCATTAACTAGAATCCATTTTGTCATTAACCATCACTCTTGCATGACTCCCAGAGGGAGCCTGCCCAGATTTGCAGGCTGCTCTTAGATTTCTTCGAGTTCCAAAAGCTGGGCTGGTCTTGGCAAGCATAGCTTTACCTTTCCAGGTACCAGGTACAATTGTGCTGAAAGATAACGTGGATCTCTTGTTCTGAGCCTCTTTGGAGGTCTTAATATAAAGTCGGATTCCCCTCACTGCATAACCTATTTATTCATTCCTTTGCTCTCAGCTATTATTCCTCCTCCTCTTCATTTGTGTCATTTAACCTTTACCCAGACTTTCTCACCTTTGGAAGGGACATCCATTTCGGCCTGTGTACTGGGCCCGATTGCTGACAGTTTAGTCCAGCCAAAGCTTCCTACCTGATCACCTCCCTTTCACACAGAGTAGGTGCAGCCCAGGGGGCTGTCCCACCACTAGGCAAGAGCGCAGCACCCACTGCCACCCGGGCTTTTCTAGATGAGGCCAGGCACAATCCACTCCACTGGACCTTTAGGAATTCTGCTACCAAGTTTGAAAGAGGTGGTTCCAGTTTCTTGCTCAAGAATCCTGCCTTCTCATCGGCTATCTGTCTCACCCCCGATAGCGTACACATGTCGATGCTANACCTTTAGGAATTCTGCTACCAAGTTTGAAAGAGGTGGTTCCAGTTTCTTGCTCAAGAATCCTGCCTTCTCATCGGCTATCTGTCTCACCCCCGATAGCGTACACATGTCGATGCTACCCTCTCCACTCGCTCCACCCTCTCCCTCCTCCACGGTGCCCACCAGTCCATCCTCTCCATGCCTTCCCTGCAAATAGGTAACTTGGAGGGATGGGATGGAAGGAGGGGAGGGAGACTAAGGAGGGGGAAAATGAATATATAACCATGACTGATTTGCATTGTCCTATGGCAGAAACTAGAACTTCCCTGGAGCCCATACAGTAAAGAATCTCTTTGCAACACAGGAGACCTGGGTTCCATCCCTGCGTCGGGAAGATCCTTTAGAGAAGGGAATGGCAACCTGTAGTGGCCAGACAGCAGCCATGACAGGCTTCTAAAAGATAAGTAGGCCTACGTTTCGGATTCCTGGAGAGGAGCTAGTTCCTTAGAAACCACCCTCCAGAAAAGTCGCGCTGGCGCCAATCCATAACCAATCAGGGACAAGATGAAAAATTTGAAATCAGCCAATCCGAAGATGACAAAATCCCCTAGAGACTGATTCCCCTAATCCGCATTCGCCAACCCTCTGCCTTTGTCTGTACTCTATAAA
>SJYW01024103.1:0-23969 GCA_006410735.1 Raphicerus campestris
TGCCTCTCTTCTTTTCACAGCTATTTGTAAGGCCTCCCCAGACAGCTATTTTGCTTTTTTGAATGTCTTTTCCATGAGGATTACACATAGTGAATTGAGGATTCTGTTTTCTGTGGCTATTTGTATGAGTAAGGAGTATAAGGAGTGAAGATGAGAAAAAAAAAGTCTAGTGAAGGGGAAGTGGACTAGATCTCAGAGGATTTCAAAGGCCATATCTAGGAATTCAGACCTCTGCTGAGACACTGGGGAGTCAAGGGGTGTTAAATACAATAATTAAGTAAAAATAAGCAGTTTGATTTTAGCAAAGATGATTATTTTGGATGCACCTGCTTCAAGCAATTGAAAATCATGATTTGTTTGGTTTTAATATAAAGGAAATGTTAGTTGATGATCAGTTAATTGACAACTCAAAAGTCTCCTCAAAATCTTTTATCTTTTCATTCTACATACTGGATTGTTCTTATGTGATAATTCTTCATTGTTGCAAAGTGGTTGCAACAGTTCCAGCCTTTGCATACTTTTGTCTAACGTTCAGTACAATCTATTTTTAAACTGTCTATGTAGGAGGGAAAAAAAGTCTTTACTAAGTACACAACCCCAAGTAGACTTCTTGTGTCTCATGGCCAGGTTTGTATCCACTCTTATGCCTAAATGACTGATTGGTCAGTACAGTTGACTTATATTAAATTAGACACACTCTTTGAGTCTGGATATCCAGTGGTTTACCAGAAAAAGAGGAATACCTTAAAAAGTGGAGTTCTGTTCACAAGGAGGCAGGAGTGAGGTACCTGTTGAGAAGACCACAAGCTGGATCTGCCACAATAACTCCAGGTATGGATAAATACCTGAAGCAGGAACACTTTGTTCTTTTATTTATTTTTTTTTAATTTTATTTTTTTTATTTTTTTATTTTTTAATACTTTATTCTATTTTACAGTACTGTATTGGTTTTGCCATACATCGACATGAATTAGCCACAGGTGTACACGATCTCCCCATGCCAAAGCCCCCTCCCACCTCCCTCCCCACCCAACCTCCCCGGATCATCCCGTACACCAGCCCCAAGCATCCTGTATCCTGCATTGAACATAGACTGGCACTTCATTTCTTATATGATAGTATACATGTTTCAGTGAGTACCCAAACAACATGTGATGAGGCNACCTCCCTCCCCACCCCACCTCCCCGGATCATCCCGTACACCAGCCCCAAGCATCCTGTATCCTGCATTGAACATAGACTGGCACTTCATTTCTTATATGATAGTATACATGTTTCAGTGAGTACCCAAACAACATGTGATGAGGCATGATATGTTATAACATAAGTGAAGATAAGAAGGAAAATTAGGAAGTTTTTTAGGATTGCAATCAAAGCAATTTTGTGGAAGTATTTCTGCAAACACACCCCAACAAGAAGTATTTGCTACTTGGACCAAGTTTGGCATCTACTGTGCTGTGCTGTGCTTAGTTGCTCAGTCGTGTCCAACTCTTTGTGACCCCATGGATTGTAGCCCACTAGGCTCCTCTGTCTATGGGGATTCTCCAGGCAAAAATACTGAAGTGGGTTGCCATGCCCTCCTCCAGAGTTGTCATCTTCTAGTCCTATACTTTTCAGGTAAACTCAGAAAGCGAGAGGTTTAACTAGAAGCTGCTTCAACGTGAAATCTCCAGTACAATAAGCTGCTCAGAAGGCTAAAAGGATGTCAGCCTAGAGGGTGCTAAGTCACTGTTTGTTTTACTTAGCAATTTGACAATAAGCATCTTGAGAGAATCACTACCAAATGACTTGCAGGATAGAGTGCATTCAGCTTCAAAATCTGAATGTATCTATAATTACTGTGAGCCATGTGAATGTAGGAAAAGTGTTTACATAAACAAAATAAAGACAGGGTTCTTAACTGCATACAATTTACATTAATAAGCATAGTTTTACTAATATAGTCAAATTCTAATATTTATAAGCTTAACCAAGATCAGGTGCATGTGAATCCCAGTTGTTTAATTAAAACATATTTGAACTACTCAACTGTCACTCAAAACTTCCTCTTCTAAAACACCTTTTTTAAAACTTTCACTTAGTTTAAACACTAGTTTTTCTTTATCATTTTCATGGAATTAAATCTGTAAGTACAATGGTATTCCCACTTTTCTCCTGATTACCAGTGGCAGAAAACATAGATCTTCTCTATTGGAGCTATAAGAATCATGGCTACAGGATTCATTATCAAGGCCCAGGGTGATATTTAAACTCTACAGTTCTTAATGAACACTTTCAGCTTAGGAAAGTAATGAGACCACTTACTTCCAAATAATTGGTATGATATGATGACCATCAAAATTAAAGTCACAATTTAAAACAATGGAAGCTAAAAGATTTCTAACACAAGCCTTTTCATCTTCTCTGTAATGAAGATATAAACTCATTCTTACTCACAGCAGAAATAGTTTACTTCAAATTTTTACTTAACTGAACTTGGATTAACTTACCTGACATACAGCAAACCAATCTACTGACACCAGGTTGTGGTGAAGGAAAGTGCAGCAATTATTTCAAGGTACCAAGAAAGAACAGGTACAAAAGACCAAACTCCCCAATGGCTTTCAGGAAGAGTTTAAAAAGATGAGGTTAGTTAGTGGCATGGGCTACAGGTGCCTGATCAGCTCATGCACAGTTCTCTGATTGGTTGATGGTAAAATAACTAAGTAAGATCACAAGAGCCACCATTATCAATCCTCTAGACTCTAGACTATGTGGTGTCTACATGCTCACAGTCATCATGCAGTTAACCTTTTACACCTGGTGGGACTTTTAGTGTCTGTAGAACAACTCAAGTACAAGATATTATCTACAGCCCTTGAGAGGAAATACAGTTCTTTGACTTTGTTTTATGGCTAAACTATTATTATTTTGTCTTGCTTGACTACTTTATTCTCTTTCTACTCTTTCTCATTTCTTTGATTAAATGTGCTCCTTGGAATTCAGGGAAGGCCTAGGAGGTTAAAGCTTTTCTACGAACAAAAGGCAGAGGACCCTAAGGTGTCTGTCTCTAGGAAGGCCTTGAAGAGTCCTGCTCAGTTTCAAAAGTGCTACTTTGCATGTGGATACAAGTGAGTTGCCGTTTTTTGTTTTGTTTTTCTTTATTTAATGTGGTTAGTAACTCATGGCCCCTTGCCTGGAGTCAAATACATTCTGTCATTATCTTTTAAGTCATCCTCGAAACATAATCTGCAACCCAGTCTAACAGTTATGAATAGTTTCTCTCCACAGGACTTCCCTGATAGCCCAGTTGGTAAAGAATCTACCTGCAATGCAGGAGACCCTGATTTGATTCCTCTGTCAGGAAGATCTACTGGAGAAGCGATAGGCTACCCACTCTAGTATTCTCGGGCTTCCCTTGTGGCTCAGCTGTTAAAGAATCTGCCCGCAATGCGGGAGACCTGGGTTCAATCCCTGGGTTGGGAAGATCCCCTGGAGAAGGAAAAGGCCTGGAGAATTCCATGGACTGTATAGTCCATGGGGTCAGTCAGACTATCCTTTTCACTTTCTTTCTTCACTCTAGGCAGCAACCTTTTGTGAGAACAATATGTTTCTCCATATCATTTTATTTCTTCAGCTACACTCAGATTCAGTTTTTAAATACTCAGTTTGCTTTTGACATAGGCAATGAGGTTTTCTGTGTTCATGTGTGTGTGTACATGTGTTTGTGTTAGTCCTTTCTATGAAAAGAATACCCATTAGGAATAAAACTTGTTTTTAATAGCACATTATCAAGAATGACATTTTAGCCCAGGAAAATAAAGGAAAAAGGAGGTCACATTCACTCTATCAAGAAGTTTGTTTTTAGATAAAACCATGAGAAAGATGATAATGGGGCACTGTTGGAGTAGGGACANTTAATAGCACATTATCAAGAATGACATTTTAGCCCAGGAAAATAAAGGAAAAAGAAGGTCACATTCACTCTATCAAGAAGTTTGTTTTTAGATAAAACCATGAGAAAGATGATGATGGGGCACTGTTGGAGTAGGGACAACTTCCACAGTTTTGGACAAATGGTCATAACAGCCTCACATCTTAGGTTCCAGTGCCAAGTGCACATTGCACAGGTGCAGTTGCAGAAGGCATTTCTTCAGGCATGGGGTGCAGACCCTCTGCTTCTCCTACAGCCTGTCATGCAGAGTGCCTATGGTACAAGCAATCTCCCAAGTGTGAGGACTGGTAGCAATAAATGATGATTACCTTCTTCCCCTGGGTCTGCAAGGACTAGGAATCACTTACTAATTTTTCATGATGGTTCTACTCAGTGTCTTCTACAAACTCTACACCCCTGTGTGAAGGGGAGCACAAGGGTGGGGTTGGAGANAGCAATCTCCCAAGTGTGAGGACTGGTAGCAATAAATGATGATTACTTTCTTCCCCTGGGTCTGCAAGGACTAGGAATCACTTACTAATTTTTCATGATGATTCTACTCAGTGTCTTCTACAAACTCTACACCCCTGTGTGAAGGGGAGCACAAGGGTGGGGGTGGAAAGCATAGAGGTGTGCTCACCAGGAATTGGGCATCATTCTCCACACTCTTACCTCATGTCCTAGGGCCTCAGGACTGCTCTGAAGAATGGGTGCTCTTATAGGGTGAAGTACAGGATCCTGGTAAAGGGGCAACTGAAGCTGGGCCAACCAGAGTAGAAGACACAGTCTTTATAAAAGAACTTTCTTTCCTTTATAAGTGAAATAGGCACCGACTACATACAACTGTTCTGAATATTAAATGAGGATATATACATAAAGTAGTTAGCATGGTGACTAAAAACATTAAGCCCTTGGTTTTACATTCCCTATTTTACAGATTATTATTCTAAGGCTCAAAGTAAGTACTGAATGACATCTGAAAAACTCTGATTCCACCAGACCTGTTTGATTCCAAGTTTGTCTTTCCACAACACCTTATCTCAAATAACAATACAGCACATCCATAACTAAGATGTTTGAAATCAGAAGTCATTTCCACTGGTTCAATAAATATTCCAAGCTTATTTAGAATCACTCCTCTTGCCCTTTGTTTTGTGTAGATATGCTAGAATTAGCAACACTGAAGCAATTATCCATGAAATTATCCCCAAATTATAATAGCATGCCTGTAGAATGGCATTTTGCATGTAAATTAATAGTAGCTGAGTTCAATAGGACTGTCTTTAAAGTGAATCCCAAGGAATTCATAACAAGAAACTATTTACTTTAGCAATTCCAGAAACTATGCAATGTGTGTAATTACAAAACACATCAAGAGGAAAAAGGTCTACCTATCAGCAAGCTGAAAATACATAAATAATCCCTTGAAATTTATACGGTTTCAATTTCAGAAACAGATGTTCCTTTTTTATCATCTTCACTTATTTTCACATGTTGTTTCCGAGGGATAAAATGGCAACCCCTCCAGTATTCTTGCCTGGATAATCCCATGAACAGAGGAGACTGGCAGGCTACAATCCATGGAGTCACAAAGCATCAGACATGACTGAGTGACTGAGCATACATACATTATTACTTAGTATCTAAACACAGCAAACATTAATAAAAGTAACTCTCCTTAATTTAAACATAAAAGATCATTAGATGATCCATCATCCTATATGATGGTAAGGGTTATACCCTGGTCTCCAGGCATCTGAACTAGTGGAAAATGTAGAGAAAACATGTGATTGGAACCAACTGACTAGAAACCAAAGACATTGGCCAAGAGATCTTTGCCTATGTCTTTACTTTGCAGGAGGAATGCCTTAGGCCAGGATGGGTGTTGGAAAGAGAAATGATAGAATCACTATTAGCATTTGTCATAAAATTTTATTACCCTTAGCAACTTATGCTTATCCCCACTTTGAACTTTGCTATGAGGTGAGCAAAGAATTTAGTCTCACTTTACAGAATAATTAATCTGAGGCCCAGAGGTTTTAAAAAAAATTACAAATCTGTCCCACAGGATGGAGAGAGCAGAGATTTGATCACAGTTCTACTGGCCCCATCTGTATCTGTTTCTGGTACAGAGTCCTTGGAGCTTATTTACTTTAACTCAGCATTTGATACACAAACTCCCTGAACTATAAAGTAAGGGTAATAGTATTCAGTGCATACCAGTTGGAAAAAGAACAAAACAAACTGCCTGAAATTGAACAACTTTAGTTCTTTCAGGGCAGACAATGAAGGATAGAGAACAGAAGGTTAAGTTGAGGAGGGAGGCAGTGGGGGACATCTTCAAAATGGGAGAAGAAGATGGAGCTATGGGTGATTGAGCCAGAAGTTCAGTTCAATTCATTCATTCAGTCATGTCCAACTCTTTGTAACCTAAAGGACTGCAGCACGCCAGGTTTCCCTGTCCATCACCCCCAGAGCTTATGTAAACTCACATCCATGAAGTCAGTGATCCCATCCGACCATTGCATCTTCTGCAGTCCCTTTCTCTTTCTGCCTCCAATCTTTTCCAGCATTAGGGTCTTTTCAAATGAGTCAGTTCTTCCCATCAGGTGGCCAAAGTATTGGAGCTTCAGCATCAGTTCTTCCAATAAATACTCAGGACTGTTTTCCTTTGGGATTGACTGGTTGGATCTCCTTGCAGTAGAAGGGACTCTCAACAGTGTCCAACTCCACAGTTCAAAAGCATCAATTCTTCAGCACTCAACTTTCTTCGTAGTCAAATTCTCAAATCCATACATTACCTCAGGAAAAACCATAGCTTTGACTAGATGGACATTTGTTGGCAAAATAATGTCTCAGCTTTTAAACATGCTGTCTAGGTTGGTCATAGCTTTTCTTCCAAGGAGCAAGTGTCTTTTAATTTCATGGCTCCAGTCACCATCTGCAGTGATTTTGGCGTCCCCCAAAATAAACTCTATCACTGTTTCCTTTGTTTCCCAATCTATTTGCCATGAAGTGATTAGAATGGATGTCATGATCTTAGTTTTCAGAAACTTTGGTTTTAAGCCAACTTTTTCACTCTCCTCTTTCACTTTCATCAGGAGGCTGTTTATTCTTCTTCACTTTCTGCCATAAAGGTGGTGTCATCTACAAATCTGAGGTTATTTATATTTCTCATGGCAATCTTGATTCCACCTTGTGCTTCATCCAGCTTGGCATTTCGCGTGATGTACTCTGCATATAAGTTAAATAGGCAGGGTAACAATATACAACCATAACACACTCCTTTTCTGATTTGAAACCAGTCTTTTCTTCCATGTCCAGTTCTAACTTTTGTTTCTTGACCTGCATACAGATCTCTCAGGAAGCAGGTCAGGAGGTCTGGTATTCCCATCTCTTTAAGAATTTTCCAGTTTGTGTGATTCACACAGTCAAAGGCTTTGGCAAAGTCAAGAAAGCAGAAGTAGATGTTTTCATGGATCTCTCTTGCTTTTTCCATGATCCAATGGATGTAGACAATTTACCTCTTGTTCCTCTGCTTTCTCTAAATCCTGCTTGAATATCTGGAAGTTCACGTGTTGTTGAAGCCTGGCTTGGAGAATTTTGAGCATTGCTTTGCTAGTGTGTGACACGAATGCAATTGTGTAGTAATTTGAACATTCTTTGACATTGCCTTTCTTTGGGATTGGAATGAACACTGACCTTTTCCAGTCCTGTGGCCACTGCTGAGTTTTCCAAATTTGCTGGCTTATTGAGTGCAACACTTTCACAGCATCATCTTTTAGGATTTGAAATAGCTCAATTGGAATTCCATCACCTCCACTAGCTTTGTTTGTAGTGATGCTTCCTAATGCCCACTGAACTTCACATTCCAGGATGTCTGCTTCTAGGAGAAGGATCATACCACTGTGGTTATCCAGGTAATGAATCTTTTTTGTACAGTTCATCTGTGTATTCTTGCCACCTCTTTTTAATATCCTCTGCTCCTGTTAAATCAACAGTATTGCTGTCCTTTATTGTGCCCATCTTCACAAGAAATATTCCCTTGGTATCTCTAATTTTCTTGAAGAAATCTCTAGACTTTCCCATTCTATTGTTTTCCTCTATTTCTTTGCACTGATCACTGAGGAATGTTTTCTTATCACTCCTTTGTACTTTGGAAATCTGCATTCAAATGGGTATATCTTTCCTTTTCTTCTTTGCCTTTAACTTCTCTTCTTTTCTCAGCTATTTGTAAGGCCTCTTCATACAACCATTTTGCCTTTTTGCATTTCTTTTTCTTCAGGGTCGTCTTGAACACTGCCTCCTGGACAATGTCATGAACCTCTGTCTATAGTTCCTCAAGCGCTTTGTCTGTCAGAGCCAATTCCTTCATTCTATTTGTCACTTCCACTATATAATCAGGAGGTTTTTGATTTAGATCATATCTGAATGGTCTAATGGTTTTCCCTACTTTCTTCAATTTAAGTCTGAATTTCTCAGTAAGAAGTTCATGATTTGAGCCAAAGTCAGCTCTGAGTCTTGTTTTTACTGACTGTATAGAGCTTCTCCATTTTTGGCTGCAAAGGATATATACAATATGATTTTGGTGTTGACCATCTGGTGATGTCCATGTATAGAGTCATCTCTTGCTTTGTTGGAAGAGGGTGTTTGCTATGATCACTGTGTTCTCTTGTCATACCTCCTTTACCCTTGGCCTGCTTCATTTTGTACTCCAAAGCTAATTTGCTATTACTCCAAGTATTTCTTGATTTCCTACATTTTCATTCCAGTCCTCTTTAATGAAAACAACATCATTTCTCACGTTAGTTCTAGAAAGTCTTGCAGGTCTTTATAGAGCCATTCACCTTCAGCTTCTTGAGCATTACTGCTCGGGGCATAGACTTGGATAGCTGTGATATTGGATGGCTTGCCTTGGAAACAAACAGACATCATTCTGTAATTTTTGAGATTGCATCCAAGTAACTGCATTTTGAACTCTTTTGTTGACTATGATGGCTACTCCATTTCTTCTAGGGGATTCTTGCCCACGGTAGTAGATATAATGGTCATCTCAGTTAAATTCACTCACTCCAGTCCATTTTAGTTTCAGTTCAGTTCAGTTCAGTCACTCAGATGTGTCCGACTCTTTGTGACCCCATGGACTGCAGCACTCCAGGCCTCCCTGTCCATCACCAACTCCCAGAGTTTGCCCAAACTCATGTTCATTGATTCGGTAATGCAATCCAACCATCTCATCCTCTGTCGTCCCCTTCTCCTTTGGCCTCAATCTTTCCCAGCATCAGGGTCTTTTCAAATGAGTCAGTTCTTCACATCAGGTGGCCAAAGTATTGGAGTTTCAGTTTCGACACCAGTCCTTCCAATGAACACTCAGGACTGATCTCCTTTAGGATGGACTTGTTGGATATCCTTGCAGTCCAAGGGATTCTCAAGAATCTTCTCCAACACCACAGTACAAAAGTATCAATTCTTCAGTCTCAGCTTGCTTTATAGTCCAACTCTCACATCCATAGACCACTGGAAAAATCATTGCCTTGACTAGTTGGACCTTTGTTGGCAAAGTGATGTCTCTGCTTTTTAATATGCTATCTGGGTTGGTCATGACTTCCCTTCCAAGGAGTAAGCATCTTTTAATTTCATGGCTGCAATGACCATCTGCAGTGATTTTGAAGCCCCTCAAAATAGTCAGCCACTGTTTCCACTGTTTTTCCATTTTAGTTTACTTATTCCTAAAACGTAAATGTTCACTCTTGCCATCTCCTATTTGACCACTTCCAATTTGCCTTGATTAATGGGTCTAATTTTCCTGTTTCCTATGTAATATTGCTCTTTACAGCATCAGACTTCCATCAGCAAGCAGTCACACCCATGACTTGATGTTGTTTTTGCTTTGGTTCCATCTCTTCATTCTTTCTGGAGTTATTTCTCCACTTTTCATTATGAGAAGGTAAAAAGACAGGACACTGAACTAGAAGATGGAATCCCAAATGTGTCCCAAGGGTCATACAACTCAATACCAGGAAAACAAACAATCCAATGAAAAAGTGGGGAAAAGACCTAAACAGACATTTTTCTCCAAGGAATACATACAGATGGCTAACAAACACATGAAAAGATGCTCAACATCACTTATTATTAGAGAAATGCAAATCAAAACTACAATGAGATGTCACCTCACACTGGTCAGACTGGCCCTCATCAAAAAGTCTGCAAACAATAAATGCTGGAAAGGGTGTGGAGAAAAGGGGACATTTTTGCACTGTTGGTGAGAATGTAAATTGACACAGCCACTATGGAGGAGGATATGGAGATTCCTTTAAAAACTAGGAATAAAACCACATATGACCAGAAATCCCACTGCTAGGCATATACCCTAAGAAACCAAAATTGAAAGAGACAGATGTATCCCATTATTTATTGCAGCAGTATTTATAATAGCTAGAATATGGAAGCAACCTAGATGTCCATCGACAGAAGAATGGATAAAGAGGTTGAGGTATATATACACACTGGAATGTTACTCAGCTGTAAAAAGGAGTGCATTTGAGTCCGTTCTAATGAGGTAGATGAACCTAGAAGCTATTACACAGAGTGAAATGAATCAGAAAGAGAAAGATAAATATCTTCTAACACATATATATGGAATCTAGGAAAATGGTGCTGAAGAATTTACTTACAGGGCAACAGTAGAGAAACAGACATAGAGAACAGACTTAGAACATGAGGAGAAGGGAGGAGAGGGTGAGCTGTTTGAAGAGTAACATGGAAACTTACATTACCATATGTAAAATAGATAGCCAACGGGAATTTGCTGTATGTNACACACAGATATAGAGAGCAAATATATGGATAGCAAGGGGAGGGGAAGGAGGGATGAGATGTATTGGGAGATTGACACATATACTATCGATACTATGTATAAAATAGATATCTAATGAGAACCTACTGGAGCATAGGGAGCTCTGCCTAATGGATTATTGTGACCTGAACGCTGTACAGTAGAAACTATCAAAACATTGTAAAGCATCTCTGCTGTTGCTGCTGCTACGAAGTCACTTCAATTGTGTCCAACTCTGTGCGACCCCATAGATGGCAGCCCACCAGGCTTCCTGGTCCCTGCGATTCTCCAGGCAAGAACACTGGAGTGGGTTGCCATTTCCTTCTCCAATGCAGGAAAGTGAAAAGTGAAAGTGGAGTTGCTCAGTCGTGTCTGACTCTTAGTGATCCCTTGGACTGCAGCCTACGAGGCTCCTCTGTCCATGGGATTTTCCAGGCAAGAGTACTGGAGTGGGTCGCCAGCGCTTCTACTCTAATAAAAATTAAAGCAAATAAAACCAAGAAACAAAAATATTGAAAAGCCAAGTCTTTACAACCTCTGGCAAAGTCTTTCTCATCATAGTCTCTGGCATCTATTCTGCCGTCAATGCCCATTACCTTCTCTGTAGTTAGCCTCCTCACTAGTGTGGGATAGATCAGCATCATCCACTTCCATGTCTTTGTATTTGTCACTCTGTTTGTCTAAGACCTTTCCCCGGAGAGATAGTTGCAACTTCACACATACCCATGGACTGTACCCACCAAGATCCTCTGACCATGGGGTTCTCCAGGCAAGAATACTGGAGGGAGGCTATCTCCTTCTCCAGGGTATCTTTGCAACCCAGGGATCAAGCCACGTCTCCTGTAGCTCCTGTACTGCAGACAGATTCACTACTGCTGAGCCACTGGAGAAGCCCCAGTACTTTATTCAAATATCAACTTAATAATCTGGCTTTAAATATTCTATTTAAAATGTATGTGTGCATGGTGAGTCATGTCTGACTCTTTGCAAGTCCATGGACTGTAGCCTCCAAGGCTCTTCTGTCTATGGAATTTTCCAGGCAAGAATACTGGAGTGGATTGCCATTTCCTTCTTCAAGGAATCTTCCAGACCCAGAGATTGAACCCACATNCAAAATAATGTCTCAGCTTTTAAACATGCTGTCTAGGTTGGTCATAGCTTTTCTTCCAAGGAGCAAGTGTCTTTTAATTTCATGGCTCCAGTCACCATCTGCAGTGATTTTGGCGTCCCCCAAAATAAACTCTATCACTGTTTCCTTTGTTTCCCAATCTATTTGCCATGAAGTGATTAGAATGGATGTCATGATCTTAGTTTTCAGAAACTTTGGTTTTAAGCCAACTTTTTCACTCTCCTCTTTCACTTTCATCAGGAGGCTGTTTATTCTTCTTCACTTTCTGCCATAAAGGTGGTGTCATCTACAAATCTGAGGTTATTTATATTTCTCATGGCAATCTTGATTCCACCTTGTGCTTCATCCAGCTTGGCATTTCGCGTGATGTACTCTGCATATAAGTTAAATAGGCAGGGTAACAATATACAACCATAACACACTCCTTTTCTGATTTGAAACCAGTCTTTTCTTCCATGTCCAGTTCTAACTTTTGTTTCTTGACCTGCATACAGATCTCTCAGGAAGCAGGTCAGGAGGTCTGGTATTCCCATCTCTTTAAGAATTTTCCAGTTTGTGTGATTCACACAGTCAAAGGCTTTGGCAAAGTCAAGAAAGCAGAAGTAGATGTTTTCATGGATCTCTCTTGCTTTTTCCATGATCCAATGGATGTAGACAATTTACCTCTTGTTCCTCTGCTTTCTCTAAATCCTGCTTGAATATCTGGAAGTTCACGTGTTGTTGAAGCCTGGCTTGGAGAATTTTGAGCATTGCTTTGCTAGTGTGTGACACGAATGCAATTGTGTAGTAATTTGAACATTCTTTGACATTGCCTTTCTTTGGGATTGGAATGAACACTGACCTTTTCCAGTCCTGTGGCCACTGCTGAGTTTTCCAAATTTGCTGGCTTATTGAGTGCAACACTTTCACAGCATCATCTTTTAGGATTTGAAATAGCTCAATTGGAATTCCATCACCTCCACTAGCTTTGTTTGTAGTGATGCTTCCTAATGCCCACTGAACTTCACATTCCAGGATGTCTGCTTCTAGGAGAAGGATCATACCACTGTGGTTATCCAGGTAATGAATCTTTTTTGTACAGTTCATCTGTGTATTCTTGCCACCTCTTTTTAATATCCTCTGCTCCTGTTAAATCAACAGTATTGCTGTCCTTTATTGTGCCCATCTTCACAAGAAATATTCCCTTGGTATCTCTAATTTTCTTGAAGAAATCTCTAGACTTTCCCATTCTATTGTTTTCCTCTATTTCTTTGCACTGATCACTGAGGAATGTTTTCTTATCACTCCTTTGTACTTTGGAAATCTGCATTCAAATGGGTATATCTTTCCTTTTCTTCTTTGCCTTTAACTTCTCTTCTTTTCTCAGCTATTTGTAAGGCCTCTTCATACAACCATTTTGCCTTTTTGCATTTCTTTTTCTTCAGGGTGGTCTTGAACACTGCCTCCTGGACAATGTCATGAACCTCTGTCTATAGTTCCTCAAGCACTTTGTCTGTCAGAGCCAATTCCTTCATTCTATTTGTCACTTCCACTATATAATCAGGAGGTTTTTGATTTAGATCATATCTGAATGGTCTAATGATTTTCCCTACTTTCTTCAATTTAAGTCTGAATTTCTCAGTAAGAAGTTCATGATTTGAGCCAAAGTCAGCTCTGAGTCTTGTTTTTACTGACTGTATAGAGCTTCTCCATTTTGGGCTGCAAAGGATATATACAATATGATTTTGGTGTTGACCATCTGGTGATGTCCATGTATAGAGTCATCTCTTGCCTTGTTGGAAGAGGGTGTTTGCTATGATCACTGTGTTCTCTTGTCATACCTCCTTTACCCTTGGCCTGCTTCATTTTGTACTCCAAAGCTAATTTGCTGTTACTCCAAGTATTTCTTGATTTCCTACATTTTCATTCCAGTCCTCTTTAATGAAAACAACATCATTTCTCACGTTAGTTCTAGAAAGTCTTGCAGGTCTTTATAGAGCCATTCACCTTCAGCTTCTTGAGCATTACTGGTCTTGGCATAGACTTGGATAGCTGTGATATTGGATGGCTTGCCTTGGAAACAAACAGACATCATTCTGTAATTTTTGAGATTGCATCCAAGTAACTGCATTTTGAACTCTTTTGTTGACTATGATGGCTACTCCATTTCTTCTAGGGGATTCTTGCCCACGGTAGTAGATATAATGGTCATCTCAGTTAAATTCACTCACTCCAGTCCATTTTAGTTTCAGTTCAGTTCAGTTCAGTCACTCAGATGTGTCCGACTCTTTGTGACCCCATGGACTGCAGCACTCCAGGCCTCCCTGTCCATCACCAACTCCCAGAGTTTGCCCAAACTCATGTTCATTGATTCAGTAATGCAATCCAACCATCTCATCCTCTGTCGTCCCTTTCTCCTTTGGCCTCAATCTTTCCCAGCATCAGGGTCTTTTCAAATGAGTCAGTTCTTCACATCAGGTGGCCAAAGTATTGGAGTTTCAGTTTCAACACCAGTCCTTCCAATGAACACTCAGGACTGATCTCCTTTAGGATGGACTTGTTGGATATCCTTGCAGTCCAAGGGATTCTCAAGAATCTTCTCCAACACCACAGTACAAAAGTATCAATTCTTCAGTCTCAGCTTGCTTTATAGTCCAACTCTCACATCCATAGACCACTGGAAAAATCATTGCCTTGACTAGTTGGACCTTTGTTGGCAAAGTGATGTCTCTGCTTTTTAATATGCTATCTGGGTTGGTCATGACTTCCCTTCCAAGGAGTAAGCATCTTTTAATTTCATGGCTGCAATGACCATCTGCAGTGATTTTGAAGCCCCTCAAAATAGTCAGCCACTGTTTCCACTGTTTTCCCATTTTAGTTTACTTATTCCTAAAACATAAATGTTCACTCTTGCCATCTCCTATTTGACCACTTCCAATTTGCCTTGATTAATGGGCCTAATTTTCCTGTTTCCTATGTAATATTGCTCTTTACAGCATCAGACTTCCATCANTTTTAATTTCATGGCTGCAATGACCATCTGCAGTGATTTTGAAGCCCCTCAAAATAGTCAGCCACTGTTTCCACTGTTTTTCCATTTTAGTTTACTTATTCCTAAAACGTAAATGTTCACTCTTGCCATCTCCTATTTGACCACTTCCAATTTGCCTTGATTAATGGGTCTAATTTTCCTGTTTCCTATGTAATATTGCTCTTTACAGCATCAGACTTCCATCAGCAAGCAGTCACACCCATGACTTGATGTTGTTTTTGCTTTGGTTCCATCTCTTCATTCTTTCTGGAGTTATTTCTCCACTTTTCATTATGAGAAGGTAAAAAGACAGGACACTGAACTAGAAGATGGAATCCCAAATGTGTCCCAAGGGTCATACAACTCAATACCAGGAAAACAAACAATCCAATGAAAAAGTGGGGAAAAGACCTAAACAGACATTTTTCTCCAAGGAATACATACAGATGGCTAACAAACACATGAAAAGATGCTCAACATCACTTATTATTAGAGAAATGCAAATCAAAACTACAATGAGATGTCACCTCACACTGGTCAGACTGGCCCTCATCAAAAAGTCTGCAAACAATAAATGCTGGAAAGGGTGTGGAGAAAAGGGGACATTTTTGCACTGTTGGTGAGAATGTAAATTGATACAGCCACTATGGAGGAGGATATGGAGATTCCTTTAAAAACTAGGAATAAAACCACATATGACCAGAAATCCCACTGCTAGGCATATACCCTAAGAAACCAAAATTGAAAGAGACAGATGTATCCCATTATTTATTGCAGCAGTATTTATAATAGCTAGAATATGGAAGCAACCTAGATGTCCATCGACAGAAGAATGGATAAAGAGGTTGAGGTATATATACACACTGGAATGTTACTCAGCTGTAAAAAGGAGTGCATTTGAGTCCGTTCTAATGAGGTAGATGAACCTAGAAGCTATTACACAGAGTGAAATGAATCAGAAAGAGAAAGATAAATATCTTCTAACACATATATATGGAATCTAGGAAAATGGTGCTGAAGAATTTACTTACAGGGCAACAGTAGAGAAACAGACATAGAGAACAGACTTAGAACATGAGGAGAAGGGAGGAGAGGGTGAGCTGTTTGAAGAGTAACATGGAAACTTACATTACCATATGTAAAATAGATAGCCAACGGGAATTTGCTGTATGTCTCAGGAAACTCAAACTGGGGCTGTGTATCAACCTAGTTGGATGGATGGGATGGGTAGAGAGAGAGGAGGGAGGTTCAAAAGGGAGAGGATATATGCATACTTATGGCTGCTTCATGTTAAGATTTTTTCAGAAAACAGCAAAATTCTGTAAAGCAATTATCCTTCAGTAAAAAATTAATTAATAAATAATAATAATAAAAACTAAAACAAATGTGTCCTAAAGGAATAAAGGCAAACATCAGGTGGAAAAGGGGAAGTGCCTTTAGCAGAGAGAAAAATAAATGGAAATCATGAAGTTTAAGAAGTACCAGGTATGTGCAGGAAAAGTGAGTAAATTGAGTCTCACACACTGAGTGCATAGCCCTAAGCATGAGAGGTGTGAGAAAGGAGTCATACGGGGGCATATGGACTATGTTCTGCAGTCATGGAGTGTCCATGTCAGTGGTGCTATGTGCCAAGTAAGTTACTACCAATAATGAGAGTGACAAGTTGTTGCTGAAGCACAAAAGATGCCAAGATTCTTGGCCTCTGGAGGAGAGTAATTCATTTTGGGGCCAGTGAGGAGGCTTGATTGCTCAGAGATTTTGTGTAATAAAGTTTTATTAAAGTATAAAAGATATAGAGAAAGCTTCTGACATAGACATCAGAAGGAGGCAGAAAGAGTGCCTCCCTGCTAGTCTTTAGCCAGATGTTATATAGCTACTAACAGTCTGCTAATTAGAGAAAGGAAGTGTCTCAGAACTCAGACAGTGGCACCAGGCCCCTCACCTACAACATGCATTTTGAGATAACATTGGCACAAGTTGAACTGTCCTGGCCATAAAATAATTGACATGAATCTTAAAGAAAAGCAGCTTTCCAAGCAAATACAGCCTCACTAACATAGCTTAAGAGAATATTTGCATGAGAAAACATACTGGTTTGTCAGGTCAGTTCTGAGTCTTAGGTAGAACTGACTTGAAGACAGAGTCTAGGGTAAATACATAGTTCATGAGCATAGCTTAAGACACACATTTCTATAAGAAAGAAGCATTGGTTATCTCAAGGTTTGAGAAAAGTTAAGTTCAGGTGGAACCAGGTGTCCTCATGGCAACACAGAATTTTAAGAGAAACCTCTTTTAAATTTGTACAGAGAAGGGGAAAAAAATCTAACACTGGTAGTTTGTTTCCTCCTGCCATTTAAGAGAGAGATTAAAAAAAATGTCTGACACTTGCAGCCTATTTCCTCCATTTGGAGACCCCTGGCCTTCCTGCCTGTTACCCTCTCAAGAGGACATGTGTTTGAAGAATTCTAAAGTAGAAAGTGTTAGGGAATTCCAGAAGACTTGAGTCTTACTTGTATTGTGATACTCTTCTTCAGTGGGAGAAAAACTGGAGAATTGTGTATGTGCTATAATTTTGTTTTTGGTGGTGTTAAGATGATGTGAGACCAAGGGACCCAGAATGCCCCAATTCAGCCTAGGATCACAGCTATTCCTTCCACAATTCTCTGCATTAGGGTGCTGATTCATCTCCTTTAGCCTGAAAACAAAACCTTTCCCAGAAAGTGAAACTTTCAGTACTGAACTCAGGAAAAGTCCCGCATAATTGGCATGGTCACACCCTGNATTCCTTCCACAATTCTCTGCATTAGGGTGCTGATTCATCTCCTTTAGCCTGAAAACAAAACCTTTCCCAGAAAGTGAAACTTTCAGTACTGAACTCAGGAAAAGTCCCACATAATTGACATGGTCACACCCTGGTCACTCCCTCCCCATATATGCACAAAAGTCACTGGCAAGCAGGGATCAAGGTTCCTTTCTTACTTGGATATCATTTGCTAAAAGCTTCATGCAATACTCTTGGGCATGGTGTGGAATTAAGACACAGTGTGCACTTTAGAATCAAGGCCTTAAAACAGGCATACAGGTGGTTACTTCCTGCTAAACTTCTAGTGTCAGGGGATAGTCCTATCCTAGACTTCCCAGTGCAAAATAAAGTGAAATCTTACAGAGTACGTCAAGGCTGTGTATTGTCACTTTGCTTATTTAACTTATATGCAGAGTACATCATGTGAAATACCAGGCTGGATGAAGCATAAACTGGAATCAAGATTGCCAGGAGAAATATCAATAACCTCAGATATGCCGATGACACCACCTTTATGGCAGAAAGTGAAAAAGAACTAAAGAACCTCTTGATGAAAGTAGAAGAGGAGAGTGGAAAATTTGGCTTAAAACTCAACATTCATGGCAGCTGATCCCATCACTTCATGGCAAATAGATGGGGGAAAAATGGAAACAGTGATTGACTTTATTTTAGGGGGATCCAAAATCACTGTGGATGGTGACTGTCTATGACAAATCTAGACAGCNGATTGCCAGGAGAAATATCAATAACCTCAGATATGCCGATGACACCACCTTTATGGCAGAAAGTGAAAAAGAACTAAAGAGCCTCTTGATGAAAGTAGAAGAGGAGAGTGGAAAATTTGGCTTAAAACTCAACATTCATGGCAGCTGATCCCATCGCTTCATGGCAAATAGATGGGGGGAAAATGGAAACAGTGATTGACTTTATTTTGGGGGGATCCAAAATCACTGTGGATGGTGACTGTCTGTGAGAAATCTAGACAGCACATTAAAAAAACAGAGACATTACTTTGTCAGCAATTGTCCATCTAGTCAAAGCTGTGGCTTTTCCAGCAGTCATGTATGGATGTGAGAATCATACCATAAAGAAAGCTGAGCACCAAAGAATTGATGCTTTTGAGCTGTGGTATTGGAAAAGACTCTTGAAAGTCCCTAGGACAGCAAGGAGATCAAACCAGGCCATCCTAAAGGAAATCAGTCCTGAATATTCATTAGAAGGACTGATGCTGAAGGTGAAGCACCTGATGAAAAGGACTGACTCATTGGAAAAGACCCTGACACTGGGAAAGATTTAAGGCAGGAGAAGAATGGGATGACAAAGGATGAGATGTTTGGATGGCAGCACTGACTCAATGGACAGGAGTTTGAGCAAGCTCCAGGAGTTGGTGATGGACAGGGAAGCCTAGCATGCTGTAGTTCATGGGGTCACAAAGAGTGGGTCACAACTGAGTGACTGAACTGACTGAACTTGCCAGAAACAGGGCAACAGAGGAAATAGGGAAGCCACACCAATGCACATGAACCTCCAGCCTACGATGAACCTGCCCACTAGTTGTGTGTATTGGAAATTGCATCAATCATGATTCCCTCTTTTGGAGGGAAAGGAGGAAGAATAGGATGGAAATTTTTTCCCCTACAAAATCCATTATAGGTTTTTACCAAGGAAAGAACAAGATGATAGAGAATAGCTCTTCAAAAATGTATACATTCATTCGTTGTCTCACTGAATAAGGATTTTACAACTAGTAAATGCCATAAACAATCCTGTATACTGGGTATATAGCCCAGAACAAAATAGAGTAAATCCTGCTTTCATGAACTTTGTATTCTAGTGGGACAAGACAGACATCTCTGGCTCTGGCTCTGGCTCTATCTGTCTGAGTGCGTGTGTGTGTGTGTGTCTGTGTACATATATATATATATATATATATATATATATATATGAGAAAAGTGAAGTCACTAGTCGTGTCTGACCCTTTGCAGCCCCGTGGACTATAGCCTACCANAACCTGCTCCTCACTCACCCTCTCAGCATGCTCGCCTTGCAGTGAAATGCTCACCCGCCATTTTGAAAGAGAAATTTCAGCTTTTTGTCCCTCATTTTTGTCCTGATGCTTCCCACCCATAGTGAGATGAGGAATTTAGTTTATTGATAAAGTGAATCCAAACATTTTTTTCTTCCTCTAAGTTTTCCTTTTAGCTGAATGGAAGAAGAGAGAGAGAAAGTGGGCAGGTAATATTTAAGTAGCGATCAAGTTTCAGAGAAGTACTTTCATTGCTTAAAAGCTGCTCCAGGCAAAGGCTGAGAGCAAGTCAATTTCCTGGAATTTATGATGCCATATAAAACCTATAGTTGCACATCATGGCTTAATCATTTTATTTCAGGAAGATATTGTGCATGGTTGGGGAGCTGAAGGCTCACCCCCATGATGAAACAGAAGGGTGGCTCTTCCTGGGAGCCTGCCCCCTGCAGCTGTGTATCATCTATCTCTGCCCAGTGGAAATGAAAGCTGCCCTAGAAGAAAAGAAACAAAATGGACTGATGATTATTTTTATCCCCACACTCCCCATGTTTCACTCTCAGCAACACTTGAATTGAAATATTTTCCATGCCTTCCATATCTTAATAAAACAGTTGATTCATTGATTATGTTGATATAGTCTTTGATATACAGAATCTCTAAATTTGGGGGTCCAGTGCCAATATTGGAGAAGGCAATGGCAACCTACTCCAGTACTCTTGCCTGGAAAATGCCATGGATGGAGGAGCCTGGTGGGCTGCAGTCCATGGGGGTCACTAAAAGTCAGACACGACTGAGCAACTTCACTTTCACTTTTCACTTTCATGCATTGGAGCAGGAAATGGCAACCCACTCCAGTGTTCTTGCCTGGAGAATCCCAGGGACGGGGGAGCCTGGTGTGCTGCCATCTATGGGGTCGCACAGAGTGGAACACGACTGAAGCGACTTAGCAGCAGCAGCAGCAGCAGCAGCGCCAATATTCGTGTTTCAGTGAGTTGCTGAAGCTACGTGACCATGAAGAATTCACTTGAACTTTCTGAGCTTTAGTTTCCTCCTGTGTGTCATCTGAGGAATAATATCCTACTGGTCTTCCTTCCTGAGTTTGTTAGTGCAATAATTCTCACAAATATTTCGTAGGTATAACTGAGCAACACATACAAAAGACGTCAACACCACCTCTAGTGGGCAGATGCTGCAATGGCCCTCATGATACCTGCCTCTTTATATTCATGTTCTTATGTAATAGCCTCCCCTTGAGATAAATCACTGGACCTAGTGACCCACTTCTAACAAACAGAATAAGGTGGGTGTGTTAGTTTCCTAGGGCTGCTGTAACAAAATGCCACAAATAATTGAGTTAAAACTATAGAAATTTCACACTTTCACATTTCTGGAGGCTGGGAGTTCTAAATCTAGGTGTCAGCAGGGCCACACTCTCTCTAAAGGCCTAGGGAAGGATGCGTCTTTGTCCCTCCCTATCTTCTAGTGGTTGCCAATAATCTTTGGCATTTCTAGGCTTTTATATGCTTCAGTACAGTCTTTGTCTCCATTGTAATAAAGGGCATAAAGAGCTTTTGTTGTTGTTATTCTTGTTGTGTTTTTGTTATTCTGTTGTGCTTTTCCCTTCTCTGCTTTTGTTTTCCTTTTTTTATGAGCTACTTGAACTACATTTTGAACTTTATTTTCATTTATCTCCAGTATCATATGGTATATCTCTTTGTGTATCTCTTTTCATAGTTGTTCTAGACGTTTCATTCTTTGTGTACAACTTACCAAAGTCTGTGAGTGCCAACAGCACTTTACTAGTTTTAGTGGAGGGTAGAAACTTTATCTCTCCTTCTGTCCCATCACTTTCCTCATTTATGATACAATTGTCTTAGACAATTTCTCTGTATACAGTGATAATCACATTATCAGTGATACACTTTTGGCATTCATTATCAGTAATAATTTAGGAAACTAAAGCAAAGTAGGAAATCTATTGCATTTACCCAGTTTTGCTCTTGCCATATTCCTGATGCCTTAGATTCCTTCTTTTATTGTTTCTTTTCTGTTTGAAGTACTTCCTTTATCCAATCTGTAAGGTTCAGTCTGTTAATGGCAATTTATTTTAGCTCTTTTCAGTTGTAAATGTCTTTATTTCCCCCTCATTCTCGCAGGATAGTTTTACTGGGTCTTAGAAATCACACGAGATATTGTGTCTCTTCCTTTGTCCTTGCTGGTTTCAGATGAGAACCCTTCTGCAGTTCAAATGATTTCTCTATGGATTCTTTCAAGATTTGTTTCATTGTCTTTAGTTTTAAGAAATTTAACTATGATGTGTTTGGTATAGATTTATTTTGATTTATCTTATTTGGGTTTTTCTCAGTTTTATGAATCCATAGGCTTATGGGTTTTGCCAGACTGGGACATTACAGTCTTTATTTCTTTGAATATCTTTTCAGCGTCACTCTCTTTCTCTTCTTCTTCTGGAACTTCAGCAACAGAGACATTACATCTTCTGTAATAGTCTCATAGGTTTCTGAGGTTCTGTGCATTTTTTTTAAGTAGATAGCCCCAGTATAAATAATCTCTGTTGTTCCATTTGGGTAATTTCTACTGTTTTACCTTCAAATTCACTGATTCGTTCTTTCTGTCCAATCCATTTTGTTGTTATAAACATCCAGTGATTTTTTTTAATTTCTGCCATTGTAAATATTTTTGTTGTTGTTCAGTCACTAAGTCATGTCCAACTCTTTGCAATCCCATGGACAACAGCATGCCAGGCTTCCCTGTCCTTCCCCATTTCCTGGAGTTTGCTCAAACTCATGTCCGTTGAGTCAGTGACACCATCCAACTATCTCATCCTCTGTCACTCTCTTCTCCTCCTGCCCTCAGTCTTTCACAGCATCAAGATCTTTCCCAGTGAGTCAACTCTTTGCATCCAGTATCCAAGCTATTATACTATTATGCCATTCTATATTTCCATCTAGTTCTTTTTATATCTTCTATTTCTTTGCTGGGATTTTTCTGTTTCTTAGCTGAGATTGTCTGCTTTTTCACTTGTTTCAAAATTGTTTAAATAGCTAGTTGAAGCATTTTTATGATGGCTTTGCAGGATTTCTTATGTCACTTGAGTGTTAAGTTTCTTGGTTATCTTTTTTTCATTCAGTTTGAGATCCTCTGACTGTGTGGATTATAATAAACTGTGGAAAATTCATCAAGAGATAGGAATACCAGACCACCTAACCTTCCTCTTGAGAAATCTGTATGCAGGTCTGGAAGCAACTAACTGAACATGGAAAAATAGGCTGGTTCCAAATTGGGAAAGGAGTATGTCAAGGCTGTATATTGTCACCCTGCTGATTTAACTTATATGCAGAGTACAATCAGGTGAAATGTTGGGCTGAATGAAGCACAAGCTGGAATCAAGATTACCAGGAGAAATATCAATAGCCTCAGATATGAACATGATATTACCCTTATGGCAGAAAGTGAAGAAGAAGAAATAAAGAACTTCTTGACAAAAGTGATAGAGGAGAGTGAAAAGTTGGCTTTAAAATCAACATTCAGAAAACTAAGATTGTGGCATCCAGTCCCATCACTTCATGGCAAATAGATGGGAAACAATGAAAGACTTTATTTTGTTGGGCTCCAAAGTAACTGCAGATGGTGACTGCAGCCATGAAATTAAAAGACACTTGCTCCTACGACAAACCTAGACAGTATATTAAAAAGCAGAGATATTCCTTTGCCAACAAAAGTCTGTCTAGTTAAATCTATGGTTTTTCCAGTAGTCATGTATGGATGTGACAGTTGGACTATAAAGAAAGCTGAGCACCAAAGAATTGATGCTTTTGAACTGTGGTGTTGGAGAAGACACTTGAGAGTCCCTTGGACTGCAAGGAGATCCAACTAGTCCATCCTAAAGGAGATCAGTCCTGAGTGTTCATTGGAAGGACTGATGCTGAAACTGAAACTCCAATACTTTGGCCACTTGATGCGAAGAGCTGACATTTGAAAAGACTCTGATGCTGGGAAAGATTGGAGGCAGGAGGAGAGGGGATGACAGAGAATGAGATGGTTGGATGGTGTTACTGACTCAATGGACATGAGTTTGAGCAAGCTCCAGGAGTTGATGATGGACAGGGAAGCCTGGTATACTGCAGTCCATGGGGTCACAAAGAGTCAGACACTACTGAGTGACTGACATCTAACTCTTGAGGATTTTTTTAATTTTAGGGATGGCAAGAGATTAAAATCCAGACATTTTG
>SJYW01024103.1:23985-38746 GCA_006410735.1 Raphicerus campestris
GTAAGATTACTACAGTGGGTTGCTATGCCCTCCTCCAGGGGGTCTTCCTGACCCAGGGATTGGACTGAAGGAGAAGTTGGGCTCTGATGTGGTAATGACAAAGGCCTCAGCCAGTCCTACAGGGAACTCTGCTGCTAAGACAGCTGTGTGGAGCCTGACAAGCAAGGAAAGCCTTGATAGCCCTGTACAATTATTGGAAGCAGACACCCCTTGGGAGGTGCTACAGAAAGGTATCACCCTGAACTATTCCCAGCTACAGGGAGAATAAAGCTTTTGTCCTGAAGAGGAATCTCCTGTAACACCCACTGCACCATAACTAGGAAAAGTTTGACAGAAATATCCCATTGCAAATTTTATGTCACCTTTGGGACACAGAAGTCAATTATACTTCATAAAATAAATATTAAACCACAAGTACTTAGCAGCTAGTCTGGCTTCCCTGGTGGCTCAGACAGTAAAGAACACACCCACAATGCAGGAGACCTAGGTTCAGTCCCTGGGTTGGGAAGATCTCTTGGAGAATATTCCAATATTCTTGCCTGAAGAATCCCATGGACAGAGGAGCCTGGTGTGCTACAGTCCATTGGGGTTGCAAAGAGTCAGACATGACTGAGTGACTAAGCACAGCACATTTAGCAGCTGTGTCAGCTTGGACATGTTATTTTTCCTCTCCATGCCTCCATTTCCTCCCATCTAAAATGAGAATAATAATACTACCTGCCTCTTAAAATTGCTTTGAGGAATAAAAAATATATTAATATCTTAAAGGCATTAAAAAAAAAAACTTGTCAGTTGGTAAATCCTCTTTACTATTTTTCTGGGCTACTTGGGCCTTTCAAAACAATGCTTCCAAACTTTCAAACGCTTATCTTGTCAAATGTGTACGTTGTGTTATGAGCAAAAGTCTCAGAACTTAGAGGACTTCTATTCCTGGATCAGGAAGATTCCCTGGAGAAGGGAATGGCTACCCACTCCAGTATTCTGGCCTGGAGAATTCTATAGACTCTATAGTCCATGGGGTCGCAAAGAGTCGGACATGACTAAGTGACTTTCACTTTTTTCATTGTGTATATTATTTTAAATGTAATAATTTAGACGAAATAATTCAATGAGGAAATGAAAGTTTTTTCAACAAATGGTGTCGGAAAATTTGGAAGTTGTCGACAAATAGACACACGAAAAAATATCACCAACACAGGCACCAAACACTACTTAGTGCAAACTAACTCTCATACAAGTATGGTTCACCTCCAGATATATAAAGAGGTTGAGATGAATGAAATACGGAATTCCCATGGTGTCCCTGGCACATCGCGGTGCTAAACAAACGTCCCTTAGCAATGACCGCCATTGATGTTTACACAACTTCTGAAGTCAATTGTTAATCTCTGCATTCCACTATGCCGTCTTTGGAATTTCTGCCCAAAATGACAGTACCAATGGAAAGTAACCAGCTCCCAGTTCAGAACCGCAGTCTCTGCAGCTCCTGCCAACCTGCTCCTCACTCACCCTCTCAGCATGCTCGCCTTGCAGTGAAATGCTCACCCGCCATTTTGAAAGAGAAATTTCAGCTTTTTGTCCCTCATTTTTGTCCTGATGCTTCCCACCCATAGTGAGATGAGGAATTTAGTTTATTGATAAAGTGAATCCAAACATTTTTTTCTTCCTCTAAGTTTTCCTTTTAGCTGAATGGAAGAAGAGAGAGAGAAAGTGGGCAGGTAATATTTAAGTAGCGATCAAGTTTCAGAGAAGTACTTTCATTGCTTAAAAGCTGCTCCAGGCAAAGGCTGAGAGCAAGTCAATTTCCTGGAATTTATGATGCCATATAAAACCTATAGTTGCACATCATGGCTTAATCATTTTATTTCAGGAAGATATTGTGCATGGTTGGGGAGCTGAAGGCTCACCCCCATGATGAAACAGAAGGGTGGCTCTTCCTGGGAGCCTGCCCCCTGCAGCTGTGTATCATCTATCTCTGCCCAGTGGAAATGAAAGCTGCCCTAGAAGAAAAGAAACAAAATGGACTGATGATTATTTTTATCCCCACACTCCCCATGTTTCACTCTCAGCAACACTTGAATTGAAATATTTTCCATGCCTTCCATATCTTAATAAAACAGTTGATTCATTGATTATGTTGATATAGTCTTTGATATACAGAATCTCTAAATTTGGGGGTCCAGTGCCAATATTGGAGAAGGCAATGGCAACCCACTCCAGTACTCTTGCCTGGAAAATGCCATGGATGGAGGAGCCTGGTGGGCTGCAGTCCATGGGGGTCACTAAAAGTCGGACACGACTGAGCAACTTCACTTTCACTTTTCACTTTCATGCATTGGAGCAGGAAATGGCAACCCACTCCAGTGTTCTTGCCTGGAGAATCCCAGGGACGGGGGAGCCTGGTGTGCTGCCATCTATGGGGTCGCACAGAGTGGAACACGACTGAAGCGATTTAGCAGCAGCAGCAGCAGCAGCGCCAATATTCGTGTTTCAGTGAGTTGCTGAAGCTACGTGACCATGAAGAATTCACTTGAACTTTCTGAGCTTTAGTTTCCTCCTGTGTGTCATCTGAGGAATAATATCCTACTGGTCTTCCTCCCTGAGTTTGTTAGTGCAGTAATTCCCACAAATATTTCGTAGGTATAACTGAGCAACACATACAAAAGACGTCAACACCACCTCTAGTGGGCAGATGCTGCAATGGCCCTCATGATACCTGCCTCTTTATATTCATGTTCTTATGTAATAGCCTCCCCTTGAGATAAATCACTGGACCTAGTGACCCACTTCTAACAAACAGAATAAGGTGGGTGTGTTAGTTTCCTAGGGCTGCTGTAGCAAAATGCCACAAATAATTGAGTTAAAACTATAGAAATTTCACACTTTCACATTTCTGGAGGCTGGGAGTTCTAAATCTAGGTGTCAGCAGGACCACACTCTCTCTAAAGGCCTAGGGAAGGATGCGTCTTTGTCCCTCCCTATCTTCTAGTGGTTGCCAATAATCTTTGGCATTTCTAGGCTTTTATATGCTTCAGTACAGTCTTTGTCTCCATTGTAATAAAGGGCATAAAGAGCTTTTGTTGTTGTTATTCTTGTTGTGTTTTTGTTATTCTGTTGTGCTTTTCCCTTCTCTGCTTTTGTTTTCCTTTTTTTATGAGCTACTTGAACTACATTTTGAACTTTATTTTCATTTATCTCCAGTATCATATGGTATATCTCTTTGTGTATCTCTTTTCATAGTTGTTCTNTTGGCCACGCTGTGCGGCATGTGGGATCTTACTTCCCTGATCGGGGATTGAACCTGGGCCCCCTGCATTGCAAGCCCAGAGTCCTAACCACCGGACCACCAGGGAATCCCCCTGTTTTCCTTTTTTTATGAGCTACTTGAACTACATTTTGAACTTTATTTTCATTTATCTCCAGTATCATATGGTATATCTCTTTGTGTATCTCTTTTCATAGTTGTTCTAGACGTTTCATTCTTTGTGTACAACTTACCAAAGTCTGTGAGTGCCAACAGCACTTTACTAGTTTTAGTGGAGGGTAGAAACTTTATCTCTCCTTCTGTCCCATCACTTTCCTCATTTATGATACAATTGTCTTAGACAATTTCTCTGTATACAGTGATAATCACATTATCAGTGATACACTTTTGGCATTCATTATCAGTAATAATTTAGGAAACTAAAGCAAAGTAGGAAATCTATTGCATTTACCCAGTTTTGCTCTTGCCATATTCCTGATGCCTTAGATTCCTTCTTTTATTGTTTCTTTTCTGTTTGAAGTACTTCCTTTATCCAATCTGTAAGGTTCAGTCTGTTAATGGCAATTTATTTTAGCTCTTTTCAGTTGTAAATGTCTTTATTTCCCCCTCATTCTCGCAGGATAGTTTTACTGGGTCTTAGAAATCACACACGAGATATTGTGTCACTTCCTTTGTCCTTGCTGGTTTCAGATGAGAACCCTTCTGCAGTTCAAATGATTTCTCTATGGATTCTTTCAAGATTTGTTTCATTGTCTTTAGTTTTAAGAAATTTAACTATGATGTGTTTGGTATAGATTTATTTTGATTTATCTTATTTGGGTTTTTCTCAGTTTTATGAATCCATAGGCTTATGGGTTTTGCCAGACTGGGACATTACAGTCTTTATTTCTTTGAATATCTTTTCAGCGTCACTCTCTTTCTCTTCTTCTTCTGGAACTTCAGCAACAGAGACATTACATCTTCTGTAATAGTCTCATAGGTTTCTGAGGTTCTGTGCATTTTTTTTAAGTAGATAGCCCCAGTATAAATAATCTCTGTTGTTCCATTTGGGTAATTTCTACTGTTTTACCTTCAAATTCACTGATTCGTTCTTTCTGTCCAATCCATTTTGTTGTTATAAACATCCAGTGATTTTTTTTTTAATTTCTGCCATTGTAAATATTTTTGTTGTTGTTCAGTCACTAAGTCATGTCCAACTCTTTGCAATCCCATGGACAACAGCATGCCAGGCTTCCCTGTCCTTCCCCATTTCCTGGAGTTTGCTCAAACTCATGTCCGTTGAGTCAGTGACACCATCCAACTATCTCATCCTCTGTCACTCTCTTCTCCTCCTGCCCTCAGTCTTTCACAGCATCAAGATCTTTCCCAGTGAGTCAACTCTTTGCATCCAGTATCCAAGCTATTATACTATTATGCCATTCTATATTTCCATCTAGTTCTTTTTATATCTTCTATTTCTTTGCTGGGATTTTTCTGTTTCTTAGCTGAGATTGTCTGCTTTTTCACTTGTTTCAAAATTGTTTAAATAGCTAGTTGAAGCATTTTTATGATGGCTTTGCAGGATTTCTTATGTCACTTGAGTGTTAAGTTTCTTGGTTATCTTTTTTTCATTCAGTTTGAGATCCTCTGACTGTGTGGATTATAATAAACTGTGGAAAATTCATCAAGAGATAGGAATACCAGACCACCTAACCTTCCTCTTGAGAAATCTGTATGCAGGTCTGGAAGCAACTAACTGAACATGGAAAAATAGGCTGGTTCCAAATTGGGAAAGGAGTATGTCAAGGCTGTATATTGTCACCCTGCTGATTTAACTTATATGCAGAGTACAATCAGGTGAAATGTTGGGCTGAATGAAGCACAAGCTGGAATCAAGATTACCAGGAGAAATATCAATAGCCTCAGATATGAACATGATATTACCCTTATGGCAGAAAGTGAAGAAGAAGAAATAAAGAACTTCTTGACAAAAGTGATAGAGGAGAGTGAAAAGCTGGCTTTAAAATCAACATTCAGAAAACTAAGATTGTGGCATCCAGTCCCATCACTTCATGGCAAATAGATGGGAAACAATGAAAGACTTTATTTTGTTGGGCTCCAAAGTAACTGCAGATGGTGACTGCAGCCATGAAATTAAAAGACACTTGCTCCTACGACAAACCTAGACAGTATATTAAAAAGCAGAGATATTCCTTTGCCAACAAAAGTCTGTCTAGTTAAATCTATGGTTTTTCCAGTAGTCATGTATGGATGTGACAGTTGGACTATAAAGAAAGCTGAGCACCAAAGAATTGATGCTTTTGAACTGTGGTGTTGGAGAAGACACTTGAGAGTCCCTTGGACTGCAAGGAGATCCAACTAGTCCATCCTAAAGGAGATCAGTCCTGAGTGTTCATTGGAAGGACTGATGCTGAAACTGAAACTCCAATACTTTGGCCACTTGATGCGAAGAGCTGACATTTGAAAAGACTCTGATGCTGGGAAAGATTGGAGGCAGGAGGAGAGGGGATGACAGAGAATGAGATGGTTGGATGGTGTTACTGACTCAATGGACATGAGTTTGAGCAAGCTCCAGGAGTTGATGATGGACAGGGAAGCCTGGTATACTGCAGTCCATGGGGTCACAAAGAGTCAGACACTACTGAGTGACTGACATCTAACTCTTGAGGATTTTTTTAATTTTAGGGATGGCAAGAGATTAAAATCCAGACATTTTGGAGCATATATTATTTATAAATTAATTAATTAATAATATTTAATTTTATTAAAATAAAATTATTTTAAATTTTGTTTAAATTGTGCTTCAGGGCAGGAGGAGAGGGGATGATAGAGAATAAGATGGTTGGATTAATTTTAGGGATGGCAAGAGATTAAAATCCAGACATTTTGAAGCATATATTATTAATTAATTAATTAATTAATATTAATAATATTTAATTTTATTAAAATAAAATTATTTTAAATTTCGTTTAAATCATGCTTCCAGGCATCCTCCTTTTGAGTTGAGTCTGATGGTAAGACTTCCCCACTAGTGCCAGGTGGGGGGTTATGTCTAGGTCCTCAATTTGACCTCCACTGACAGCTGGANGAAGCATATATTATTAATTAATTAATATTAATAATATTTAATTTTATTAAAATAAAATTATTTTAAATTTCATTTAAATCATGCTTCCAGGCATCCTCCTTTTGAGTTGAGTCTGGTGGTAAGACTTCCCCACTAGTGCCAGGTGGGGGGTTATGTCTAGGTCCTCAATTTGACCTCCACTGACAGCTGGAGAACAAAGGATCCCGTGATTCTGTTGATAAATGTTGTGAGTTCAGGCACCCCACTTGGCCTTTGCTGTACAACACATTCTTAAGATGGGAGAGATGCCTTGTTTCTCCCTGACACCAAAAAGGTAGGGGTTGGCCTTGTTGCCACCAGGTGATTGTGAAAATCCTGACTGTCCACTAGGCCTCCCCTAATAACATCTCAACATGGGTTCATTGCAGCCTGGCAAGAGAGGAAATCCAGGATTCCCACGTGGCTTTTTCTGGTACTCAGGAGTGGGGGAAAGTTTTCTCTATAGTATTTGGCTACAGTAGACCAGTATTATACAAAACTTTTCCATCTTGCTAGGCTGTCACTTTCCTGGTTTCTTGGGTGATGAAAGCAAGACTTTCTTGGGGCCATTTTATCTGTGTTCATTGGTGTTTCTGAGATGCCAGCTACTTCAGTTACAAGTCTGATATGTATGGGGCAAAGTAAAATTCGAGTAATTTGAGAGCGTCAGTTGCTAGGAAGATTGATAATAAGTCTGCGGGCCCCTGAGGAGAGAGGAGATTGGTGTTCTGGAGGAAGAGATAGGGGTCTGGAATTCTCAAGGAGGAGGAGAGGACAAACATTTTGTTTGTTTCTTCTACATTCATTAGTCTTAGCCACATAAAACATTTTTTTCTTTAAGCCCAGAACTGATGATTACACAACAAACAACTCAGTTTAAACTCTTTACTAGGGATTATATAACAACAATATATCCTGCCTGAGGACATTTTCTCCTTCCTGAAAACCTTCTGACTAATTCTGATATTTTAGAATGTATATTATGGGAGTGGGTCTGGTGGGACCTTCTATTGTTAAGTTCTAATCCTATTATCGTAAAATGTAAAATGTGAGAACTGGGTCTGGTAATATTTTTACAAACTTGAGAAATTATTTTAAGTTATTGTAATAACTTCAGTATTCTTGCCTTGAGAACCCCATGAACAGTATGAAAGGCAAAATAATAAGATACTGAATGAGTAACTCCCCAGGTCAGTAGGTACCCAATATGCTACTGGAAATCAGTGGAGAAATCATCAGAAAAAATGAAGGGATGGAGCCAAAGCAAAAACAACACCCAGCTGTGAATGTGACTGGTGATAGAAACAAAGTCCGATGCTGTAAAGAGCAATACTGCATAGGAACCTGGAATGTCAGGTCCACGAATCAAGGCAAATTGGAAGTGGTCAAACAAGAGACGGCAAGGGTGAACGTCGACATTCTAGGATTCGGCAAACTAAATTGGACAGGAATGGGTGAATNCGAGAGATGGTGATGGACAGGGAGACCTGGCTTGCTGCAATTCATGGGGTCACAAAGAGTTGGACACCACTGAGCGACTGAACTGAACTGATCTGAAGGGTACATTTCATGCAAAGATGGACTCGATGTGCACGGAATTGGTATGGACCTAAAAGAAACAGAAGACATTAAGAAGAGGTGGCAAATGCACAGAAGAACTGTAGAAAGATCTTCATGACCCACATAATCATGATGGTGTGATCACTCACCTAGAGCCAGACACCATGGAATGTGAAGTCAAGTGGGCTTTAGAAAGCATCACTATGAGCAAAACTATTGGAGGTGATGGAATTGCAGTTGAGCTATTTCAAATCCTGAAAAACGATGCTGTGAAAATGGTGCACTCAATATGCTAGCAAGTTTGGAAAACTCAGCAGTGGCCACGGGACTGGGAAAAGTCAGTTTTCATTCCAATTCCAAAGAAAGGCAATGCCAAAGAATGCTCAAACTACCACACAAATGCACTCATGTCACACACTANTAGCAAGTTTGGAAAACTCAGCAGTGGCCACGGGACTGGGAAAAGTCAGTTTTCATTCCAATTCCAAAGAAAGGCAATGCCAAAGAATGCTCAAACTACCACACAAATGCACTCATGTCACACACTAGTAAAGTAATGCTCAAAATTCTCCAAGCCAGGCTTCAGCAATATGTGAACCGTGAACTTCCACATGTTCAAGCTGGTTTTAGAAAAGACAAAGCAACCAGAGATTAAATTGCCAACATCTGCTGGATCATGGAAACAGAGAGATCCAGAAAAACATCTATTTCTGCTTTATTGACTATGCCAAAGCCCTTGACTTTGTGGATCACAATAAACTATGGAAAATTCTGAAAGAGATGGGAATACCAGACCACCTGACATGCCTCTTGAGAAACCTATATTCAGGTCAGGAAGCAACAGTTCGAACTGGACATGGAACAACACACTGGTTCCAAATAGGAAAAGGAGTACGTCAAGGCTGCATACTGTCAGCCAACTTATTTAACTTATATGCAGAGCACATCATGAGAAACGCTGGGCTTAAGAAGCAGAAACTGGAATCAAGATTGCCGGGAGAAATATCAATAACCTCAGATATGCAGATGACAGCACCCTTATGGCAGAAAGTGGAGAGGAACTAAAAAGCCTCTTAATGAAAGTGAAAGAGGAGAGCAAAAATGTTGGTTAAAGCTTAACATTCAGAAAACTAAGATCATGGTATCTTGTCCCATCACTTCATGGCACATAGATGGTGAAACAGTGTCAGACTTTTTGTGTGTGTGCTCCAAAATCACTGCAGATGGTGATTGCAGCCATGAAATTAAAAGATGGTTACTGCTTGGATGGAACATTATGACCAACCTAGATAGCATCTGTCACAGTAAAATAATTAGCTTAATCAAAACTGAATATTTTACATTGAATTGGGGTACTTTACAAACCTAAAATGTGACCATGGCTTGGTTGCAGAGAGAATAGAAGATCCGTATATTGGAGTGGCAGAAAATTTTATCAAACTACTGGGTCTCCGCAACTCAGAAGGCAGGTCGAATTGCTGGCGAGCCCATGGCAAGTGCATGCCTGCTAAGTCACTTCAGTTGTGTCAACACTTTATGACCCTATCAATTGTAGCCCATCAGGCTCCCCTGTCCAGGAGATTTTCCAGGCAAGAATACTTGAGTGGGTTGCCATGCTCTTCTCCAGGTGATCTTCCTGGCTCAGGAATTGAACCCACATCTCTTATGTCTCCTGGATTGGCAGATGAGTTCTTTAACACTAGCACCACCCACCTGGGAAGCTCTGCTCTAAGTGAGGGTGTAGGAAATAAACTGTGCTGCTTTTACTTTCTGCTTTTAGCAAAATGCTATAAAGAAAGTATAAGCTCTAGGTAGAATTGGTATGTTTGCAAACAAAAATGAGAGCGAATAAATAAGATTCAGAAATTTGGGGATTCAAACTTTAAGAATATGGGTTCTATGACACCAAAAATTAAAGATAAGATTGAGAGAAGTTTGCTAAGGAATGTACTCCTTCAACTTATTTCTAAGGCAAAGATCAGATGTGTGCAGCTTACATCCATGCCCTGTGTTTCTGACAAACTCAAGGTTAAGAGAGCAGAATAGGGGGTGAGGAAGTAAAACAAAAAACCAAATCTGGGTTGGGACTATGCCTAGGAAAGAATTTTGTTCATGTTTTGAGGCACATAGAACTGACTAGAGACAAATAAATGAGAGATCTACTAAGTTGTAAGATTTATGTTGCCAAAGAGATCATGAACCCAGCCCAAAGAACAACCTTTCAATGTTGGAGCCTTAGAAGACCTCTTATTATGGTATTATTATGTCACTTTTCCATCACTGAGTATCTAAAGGGCCTGAAAGGGAAGCAGATAGATTGTATTGTTAATCTACAGGTGGCTGGGATGCCGGGATCCCACACTCCAGATCTGATGGAGGGCACTGGGCATCCTTTCCTCCTGGGAGTTGGATATAGCAATGGCACAGCACAGAGAAATTCTTTTTCCTAAAAGAAAATCACATTCACTTTGTCTTCAAAGGTGGAATGCTATCAGAGGGTAGACTGCTACAGACTTCTGGCTATTCATCCAATTCATGTCTTTGTTTTCATGGGCCTGGATTAGAACAAATGCCCCATTTTCCCTTGAAGGGAGGACAGCCATGTGACCAAGTTCTAGCCAGTGGGATGCAAGCAACCACGATCTGCTGAAAACAAACAAGCAAAAAAAAATTACCCATACTTGATGCCCAAAATTTGCATATTGATGGGAAGGCACACAGTAGCCTTGGAAATTGTATATTGATGAAGAAAATGTAGGGAAGAAGCTTTGCTGTTGGGGGAAAGCTGTATGCTTATTGTGAGCACCTGTGTGGGGTTTCGTATTGGCTACACATGAACTTCCATTGAGTTCAGCCACTGAGTTCAGTGGTCTGCATGTTATAGCAGCTCATGCTACCTGATACCAACATAGATGTGCTGATAAGGAGAATATGGAATAGTGCACACAGTAGGAACCTACTTTATAATTTTAAAAAGCACAGGTATGGAGATCCCTTTAAAAACTAGGAATAAATCTACTATTTGACCCAGCAATCCCACTGCTGGGCATATACCCTGAGAAGACCACAACTCTAAAATATATACATACTCCTATATTCATTTCATCATTATTTACAACAGCCAAGACATGGAAGCAACCTAGGTGTCCATCAGCAGATGAATGGATAAAGAAGATGCAGTACATTTATACCATGGAATATTACTCAACCATACAAAAGAACAAATTTAAATCAGTTCTACTGAGGTGGATGAACCTAGAGCAGGTTATACACAGTAAAGTAATTCAGAAAGAGCAAAACAAATATTGTATATTACTGCATGTATATGGATTCTAGAAAAAAGTATTGATGAACCTATTTTCAGGGAAGGACGCAGATGTAGAAAACATACTTGTGGACACAGTGGGGGGAAGAGAAAGTGGTATAAACGGAGAAAGTAGTATCTACATATATACACTAAAATGTGGGAAATAGCTGGTGATAAGTAGCTATATAACACAGGGAGACCAGCCTGGAGATCTGTGAATACCTAGAGGGGAGGGATGGGAGGAAGGGAGGGAGACTCAAGAATGGTAGAATATACATATAATTATGGTTGATTCGTATTGTTGTATGGCAGAAACTGACATAACATTGTAAAGCAATTTTCCTCCAATTAAAAAATAAAAAAAAGCATAAGTGAGACAGGTCCGGCATTGCTGGGCTGGACACTTCTGCACTTCTGCTTTCCTGCCCAGCCAGCGTCTGCAATGACTGCCACTCTCCAGCCCTACCTGAGTGTGGAGCAGGCCATGCTGCAGGCTGCCCTCTGCTTGGAGGATTTCTCCTCCCAGATAGTGGAACAACACAACAAGCCAAAAGTGGAAGTCAGAAGTAGCAAAGAGCTCATTCTACAACCCATGACCATCAGCAGGGCTGAGAAGGAAAAGATTCTGATGGAATGCTCCATCAACTCTGTCAGGGTCAGCATTGCTGTGAACAGGCTGATGAAACAGAGATGATTCTATGTCACAAGTTCATGCACCTCATCATGATGCAAGCAGAGAACTTCTTCATCCTCTAAAGGAAACCAGTGGAGGGGTATGACATCAGCTTTCTGCTGTTCACTAACTTCCACACAGAGCAGACGTATAAACACAAGTTTGTGGACTTTGTGATCCCCTTCATGGAACTGTGAGCGCTTTGTGGCAGAAGAGTTCCTCAAGAATGTTTAAACTATCTGACTAGATCTCATGGCCTTACCCCTCAGGCTCCCGCATGTCTCTGTGAAGGCATCCCGGAGTGGCAGAGGTGGCAGTAGCAGAGCGGAGCTGGGTTGGGGTGGGCATTATTTGCAGGAGGTGGGTGTTGTGCTTGCTCGCTGGGCCACAAAGCAGCAGTGGACCTACCCCGAGGCCACATGTGCCTGGTCAGGCTTGCTTCTGATGTGCTGGGCCAGGACAGATCATTCTTCTTAACATCTTGAAACATAAAACTCTGTGCTTGTAGGAGACTGCAACCTTTTTGCCTTTTTTTTTTTTTTTTTTTAAAGAAACAAATGATCTCCACCTCCAGTGACTGTGACTGGTCCCAGTGATTGTACCTTATTGTTCGTGGGTCTGCGAGGGCCTGGGGCCAGAATGCGACTACTGTTCCTCCCCAGAGCCACCCCAGGTGGGGATAGAGGTGGGTTTCAGGCTTGCATTCCTCTCCCTCATCCTCCTATCTCCTTGGGCCCAGTACANCTTTTCTTTTTTTTTTTTTTTTTAAGAAACAAATGATCTCCACCTCCAGTGACTGTGACTGGTCCCAGTGTTTGTACCTTATTGTTCGTGGGTCTGCGAGGGCCTGGGGCCAGAATGCGACTACTGTTCCTCCCCAGAGCCATCCCAGGTGGGGATGGAGGTGGGTTTCAGGCTTGCATTCCTCTCCCTCATCCTCCTGTCTCCTTGGGCCCAGTAGAAGTGGTAGGGACCCTCTGCCAGCTTCCTGAGCTTTGCCTGCAGTTGGCCACCCAGCACTGGCTGGGGACAAAGGCTGAATTGGTGGCCTCCAGGCACACCTAGGAGCTGGGACCTAAAAGCTAGGCTGTTTTTGGCCACAGGGTCTGCTTCTTGCCTTCCCAGCTGAGAGGGGGTGCTGATTCACCTTGTCTGTCAGAGCAGGACCTGTGCTAGACATGGAAAGGAGAGTCCTCCAGAGCATCCCTACCAAGGCCTCCTTCCTGCTCTGGTTCCTCTGCTCCCATGCTTGCTGTATCTCTTCTTATTCTGGTGGATCCTCCCTCCCCTTATTAAAGTCTCTTTTTGCCCCTCCAGGGCTGCATGAATAATAATTACTTTTTCAAAAGCACAAGTATGTGAAGAAACTGTGGACAGTGGGGAGACAGACTTCCTGTTATGAGTAGACAGGAGATCTTTATTTTTCCTTTTGTGATCTACATCAATTTGACATTTTAAATATGTACTTATACAGATTCCATAAAAGTTATACAAATATGCTTCTTTCTGAAACATAATCTTCTGCATGTTTGAAACTTTTATAAGAAATATTAGGTATTATTTGTGCTGTTTCCAGAGAAATAAGGATTAGTGAAAAAAGATGTAAGGAAAAACTTGTGAGCTCAGTGTGAATTTATTTCTTGGGAACAAAAGTATTTTGCCCCACAAAGAGCTGTGTGCTATCAGCCAAAGGGGAGTGATGCACATCAAGGAGCCTAAGAGGATTTCTCACACTGAGGAGGACATTAGACAAAGTGGTGGCTGGCAGCTTGTTTCATTGAATGGTAATAGTTACTGACAGCCTATTTCATAAGCTGAGGGAGCTTTTAAAGATCTGAAGCAGAGTCCTGGGTGCCCCCGGCACCTGTGGTGCCTCCCAATGGCCCCAAGAATAAAGGAATCCATGTTTGTGGCACCAGTAACCCTTAACCGTACCCTGTCACTGTTCACAGCCAACCAGTTCTGTCATCCAATTTCACAGCCTTCACCAGTTGGCAGTACATGATGGTCTGTAAAGGGCCAACTCGTGATTCTCATCAATGGTCATGACTGCAGGCTCTTCACTCTCAGCCCCAGGTTCCCTAGCACCCTCCTCTTCTGCAGCCTTCAGGGGCATAGTACAGAGCAGGACACAAGGGCTTGTCTGGGAGTTTAGCACAGGAGGGCAGCCAGCACTGGATGGAGGGTGGCAGGGATGAGCTGTCCACATGGAAGCAGAATAAAGAGGACAGATTTGGATTCTCTTGACAGCACAGGCCACTTTAAGTCAGTGATGGGCAGAAAAACATTTAACCCTGGAACTGGGGTAATGAAAGAAGAAATTCAGGATTTCCCTATAACTGGAACAATAATCGGTCACTAATTCCCAGGAAATGGGATTTATACACAGCACTCAACTGTATAGCCTACTTAATTTTTTGCATATAAGAATAATTTAACAGCCAGGACATGGAAGCAACCTAGATGTCCATTAGCAGATGAATGGATAAGAAAGCTCTTATCCATACATATACACAAGCTGGAATCAAGATTGCTGGGAGAAATACCAATAACCTCAGATATGAGGATGACACCACCCTTATGGTAGAAAGTCAAGAGGAGCTAAAAGCCTCTTGATGAAAGTGGAAGAGGAGAGTGAAAAAGTTGGCCTAAAGCTCAACATTGAGAAAACGAAGATCATGGCATCCGGTCCCATCACTTCCTGGGAAATGGATGGGGAAACAGTGGAAACAGCTATTAAAAAGACTACATTTGAATCAGTTCTAATGAAGTGGATGAAACTGGAGCCAATTTACAGAGTGAAGTAAGCCAGAAAGAAAAACATCAATACAGTATCAGTTCAGTTCAGTC
>SJYW01024103.1:66342-80968 GCA_006410735.1 Raphicerus campestris
AAACAGAGTTATCATATGACCCAACAATTCCACTCCTAGGTATATACACAAGAGAAATAAAAATATATGTACAAAAACATGTACACCAATGTTCACAGAAAGGTGATATGACCCAAAGGCCCATCTATGGAAAAATGGATAAATAAAACTGTGACACTTACCCCCAGTGGAATACTATTTAGTCATCAAAAAACCAAATACTGATATACGCTGTCACATGATGAACCTTGAAAACACTAAGCTAAGTGGTAAGTCAGCTACAAAAGACCCCGTGTTATATGATTCATTCATATGAAATGTCCAGAACAAGAAACATATAGACACAGAACGTAGGTTAGTGGTTGCTTAGGGCTGGGGGAGGTAGGGGAGATTGGAGAGTGCTAGCTGGAGGGCACAGGAGTTCATTTGGGATGATGAATATGTCCCCAAATTTATTCTAGTGATGGTTGAACAACTCTGAAATTCATACTGAAAACCACTGAATTAAATATTTTAAATGAGTGACTGTATGGTATATGAACTATATTTTAATAACATTCCTATTAAAAATTAAAATAGAAAAGAATTACCATGCTGGTCAACATAGATAATCCACTTGACAGATGGCCCTCCCTGAAGTGGGCACTGGTCAGCCTCATAGGCCTGAGTCCTGCACCCGACCTGACCTACCTGATATATGAGGACAGTCCCAAGTAGAGCACTTGGAACCAAGGTCACTGTACATTTTCTGAAAACTGTAAGGAAGGCCCTATAGAGCAGGGGGCCTGGGCAACAGCCAGGCCTGTCCAGGTCTAAGAACAGGAGTGTCCCAGGGTATTCTGAGCATTTTCAATATGCTATTATTTAGTTCCTACAATAACCCCAGGATGGCATACCAGGGCTAACTCACCCTAACAGCCAACTGTTACATGTCCAAGGATTCTACAGGAAGAATATTAAGTATAGCTATTACTTTAAAAGTAAGTTACATAAATTCAAAACCCATCACTTCCCAATTATCTTACTAAATTTTATTGTTATCTATGCTCTTTGAGGTTATTCACATCTATTACATCTGTGGATAGTATATGATGGTAGCTATCAAGTCTGCCTTCCTAATTCTGCTCTTAGTGATGTCACACAGAAATCATCGAAGGCTGCAAATCAGGACTTGATTAATTTTTTTGTTCTTGTTGATTTCCTAGACTTAAGAAAGTGATAGAGAAAATATTAATCATGCAAATGAAACTTAGAGGTGTGCCTGAGTCTGCAGCTGTTGCAGCACCCGACAAAAAGAGAAAATACTTTTCTATATTCAAAAAGGGCCATCCAATTCAGCAAAGAGGTCCCTCAGGTCTCTGAGGAATCAGTGAAGCTTGTATATACCTTTCACTGTTTCACAACTATTTGTAAGTCCTCCTCAGACAATCATTTTGCCTTTTTGCATTTCTTTTTCTTGGGGATGGTCTTGATCCCTGCCTCCTGTACAATGTCATGAACCTCTGTCCATAGTTCTTCAGGCTATCAGATCTATCAATCAGCTCTGTCACTCTATCAATCCCTGTAATCTATTTCTCACTTCCACTGTATAATCATAAGGGATTTTATTTAGGTCACACCTGAATGGTCTAGTGGTTTTCCCTACTTTCTCAATTTCAGTCTGAAATTGGCAATAAGGAGTTCATGATCTGAGCCACAGTCGGCTCCCAGTCTTGTTTTTGCTGACTGTATAGAGCTTCTCCATCTTTGGCTGCAAAGAATATAATCAATCTGATTTCAGTGTTGACCATCTGCTGATGTCCACGTGTAGAGTCTTCTCTTGTGTTGTTGGAAAACGGTGTTTGCTATGAGTGTTTGCTAAGTGGTGTTTGCTAAACGGGTGTTTGCTAAGTGCGTTCTCTTGACAAAACTCTATTAGCCTTTGCCCTGCTTCATTCTGTACTCCAAGGCCAAATTCGCCTATTACTCCAGGTATTTCTTGACTTCCTAATTTTTCATTCCAGTACCCTATAATGAAAAGGACATCTTTTTCAGGTTTTAGTTCTAGAAGGTCTTGTAGGTCTTCATAGAACATTTCAACTTCAGCTTCTTCAGCGTTATTGGTCAGGGCATAGACTTAGATTACTTTGATATTAAATGGTTTGCCTTGGAAACAAATAGGGATCATTCTGTCATTTTTGAGGTTGCATCCAAGTACTGCATTTCAGACTCTTTTGTTGACTGTCATGGCTACTCCGTTTCTCACAGTAGTAGATAGAATGGTCATCTGAGTTAAATTCACCCATTCCAGTCCATTTTAGTTTGCTGATTCCTAAAATGTCGATGTTCACTCTTGCCATCTCCTGTGTGACCACTTCCAATTTGCCTTGATTCATGGACCTAACATTCCAGGTTCCTATGCAATATTGCTCTTTACAGCATCGGACCTTGCTTCTATCACCAGTCACATCCACAACTGGGTATTGTTTTTGCTTTGGCTCCATCCCTTCATTCTTTCTGGAGNTAACAGAGAAGGCAATGGCACCCCACTCCAGCCTGGAAAATCCCATGGACAGAGGAGCCTGGTGGGCTGCAGTCCATGGGGTGGCTAAGAGTCGGACATGACTGAGCAACTTCACTTTCACTTTCATGCATTGGAGAAGGAAATGGCAACCACTCCAGTGTTCTTGCCTGGAGAATCCCAGGGACAGGGGAGCTGATGGGGTGCTGTCTATGGGGATGCAAAGAATTGGACACGACTGAAGTGACTTAGCAGCAGTAGCAGCAGCAGCATGGACCTAACATGCCAGGTTCCTAGGCAATATTGCTCTTTACAGATTTGACTTTACTTCCATCACAAGTCACATCCACAGCTAGGTGTTGTTTTTGCTTTGGCTCCATCTCTTCATTCTTTCTGGTGTTATTTCTCCACTGATCTCCAGTAGCATATTGGACACCTACCAACCTGGGGAGTTCATCTTTCAGTGTCCTATCTTTTTGCCTTTTCATACTGTTCATGGGGTTCTCAAGGCAAGAATACTGAAGTGGTTTGCCATTCCCTTCTCCAGTGGACCACATTTTGTCAGAAATCTCCACCATGACCTGTCCGTCTTGGGTGGCCCTACACAGCATGGCTCATAGTTTCACTGAGTTAGACAAGGCTGTGGTCCATGTGATCAGTTGGTTAGTTTTCTGTAACTGTGGTTTTCAGTCTGTTTGCCTTTTTATGGAGAAGGATAAGAGGCTTATGGAAGCTTCCTGATGGGAGAGACTGACTGAAGGGGAAACTGGGTCTTGTTCTGATGGGGCGGGGGGTGGGGGAGGCATGCTCAGTAAATCTTTAATCCAATTTTCTGTTGATGGGTGGAGCTGTGTTCCCTCCCTGTTATTTACCTGGGACCAAACTATGGTGGAGGTGATGAAGATAATGGTGACTTCATTTAAAAGGTCCCATGCATGCACTCCTGCACTCAGTGCCCCCAACCCTGCAGCAGGCCACCACTGACCCATGAATCTGCCAGAGACTCCTGGGCAAGTCTGGGTCAGTCTCTTGTGGGGTCACTGCTCCTTTCTCCTGGGTCCTGGTGCACACAAGGTTCTGTTTGTGCCCTCTGAGAGTCTGTTTCCCCAGTCCTGTAAGTTCTGGAAGCTCTATGGTGGGGTAATGGTGACCTACTCCAAGAGGGCTTATGCTATACCCAGGTCTGCTGTACCCAAAGCCCCTACCCCTGCAGCAGCCCACTGCTGACCTGTACCTCCACAGGAGACACTCAAACACAGTTCTCTCCCAGTCTCTGTGAGATCTCTGGGTCCTGGTGTGCATAAGTTTTGTTTGAGCCCTCTGAGCAACTCTGGAGGGTATGGGGTTTGATTCTAAATGTGATTTCACCCCTCCTACTGTCTTGCTGAGGCTTCTCCTTTGCCCTTAGATCACTTCAGGAAAATTAGAGACACCAAGGGAACATTTCATCCAAAGATGGGCACAATAAAGGACAGAAATGATATGGACCTAAAGAGAAGCAGAAGATATTAAGAAGAGGTAGCAAGAATACATAGAAGAACTGTACAAAAAAGATCTTCATGACCCAGATAATCACNTGGCAAAACTCTATTAGTCTTTGACCTGCTTCATTCCGCATTCCAAGGCCAAATTTGCCTATTACTCCAGAAGAAGAGGTGGCAAGAATACATGGAAGAACTGTACAGAAAAGATCTTCACTACCTAGATAATCACGATGGTGTGATCACTCACCTAGAGCCAGATATGTTGGAATGTGAAGTCAAGTGGGCCTTAGGAAGCATCACTATGAACAAAGCTAGTGGAGGTGATGAAATTCCAGTGGAGCTATTTGAAATTCTGAAAAATGATGCTATGAAAATGCTGCACTCAGTATGTCAGCAAATTTGGAAAACTCAACAGTGGCCACAGGACTGGAAAAGGTCAGTTTTCATTCCAATCCCCAAGAAAGGCAATACCAAAGAATGCTCAAACTACAGCACAGTTGCACTCATCTCACATGCTAGTAAAGTAATGCTCAAAATTCTCGAAGCCAGGCTTCAGCAATATGTGAACTGTGAACTTTCAGATGTTCAAGCAGGTTTTAGAGAAGGCAGAGGAACCAGAGCTCAAATTGCCAACATCTGCTGAATCATCGAAAAAGCTAGAGAGTTCCAGAAAAACATCTATTTCTGCTTTTTGACTGTGTGAAAGCCATTGACTGTGTGGATCACAATAAACTGTGGAAAATTCTGAAAGAGATGGGAATGCCAGGCCACTTGAACTGCCTCTTGAGAAACCTACATGCAGGTCAGGAAGCAACAATAAGAACTGGACATGGAACAACAGACTGGTTCCAAATAGGAAAAGGAGGACATCAAGGCTGTATATTGTCACCCTGCTTATTTAACTTATATGAAGAGTGCATCACGAGAAATGCTAGGCTGGAAGAAGCACAAGCTGGAATCACTATATATTTATGTGAGTACAACTCATTTTCCTTGAACATCTCTCAAATAAGATTCAGAATTATCTATCCTGAATAAATCTAAGGAAAGTTCCATAGGCAGCCCCTCTTGGTGATTCCATTTCAATATGTCCATCCACAGAGATCATGGGCTTGAGAGGGACTGAAGGAGGAGGAGAGAATGAGAAGTCTTGAGTGCGTAACCCACCAAATAATTGCTCATCCAACTGCATCAGTTAAAATAGATTAGTTCACCTCCTCATCTGAAAAATTAGTCTGGAGAAGGTGGTTCAGAATAATGGGGCCTGTGTGGTTTGAAAAGCTTATTTAATGTTCCTCTGAAAGCAATACCAATTGCCTCCAAAATAAATTGCACCAATAAATACCAATTGCCTCTAAATAAAATTATAAGACAATCCTAACAGATACACAGAGAAAGCATGACTAAAAAGAGGAGATATATTGGCCTAGATTATTTCTAAGACCTCTTACAGGGCAAACTTTCTTTGAGCCTAGCACCAGGGCAGGTTCTAGAATGGAGGATAACAGAGAAGGCCCTCATGCTGCCCTTTGCTGAGGGCCTGCCATACTGGACTTGAGACCAGATATGTACAAGTAGGAGCCTAAGTCCTGGTAAAGTCTCTAAAAGGCATGTGTCACCAATGCCCTTTTACTGGGAAAGTGAAAAGTGCAAGTATTAGTCATTAAGTCGTGTCCAACTCTTTGCGATTCCACTGACTGTAGCCTTCCAGGCTCCTCTGTCCATGGAATTCTCCAGACAGGAATTCTGGAATTGTTGCCATTTCCTTTTCTAGAAGATTTTCCTGACCCAGGGATCGAACCCAGATCTCCCACATCACAGGCAGATTTTTTATTGTCTGAGCCACTATGGGGGTGCATTACATTTCAATGATTCAATAACAGCAAGTGGCAGACCTGTCCCACTCTAAGGTCTCAGTTTTTCTCTTCTATCAGCTCCTCCCCATCAACAATATAAGATACATGGACTAAGTTGGGTAAGGTGGACCCTTCCCAACAATTGAACACCATGGCTAATAATCTTTGTCATTCATGCTATTTCACTTTCTGCTTCATGGATTTCTAAAATTACACAAGCCAGTATACAGGTGGGAACTGAAGCCCAGAAAAGTTAAAAGTCACTTGGCTGTTTTACAACAGATTGGGAGTTGAGACATTGGTCTTAGAGCAACTTCTGGATAGTTGTGGATGAGCCAATACATTCAGCAGGCTCACTGGGAGCTGAATTTACATACAGACTTTCTCACTCACAGCCTCTTTCCTGGCCCCAGACTTGGCCCCAGACTTTTTCTGTGGGGTAAGCAACATGATCAAGCTGGGGAACAGGAGAAATTACAAGACACTCATGTCTGCTGGCCATCCCAGTCCCCTGCAAGGGGCAGAGCAGTTGCTCCTCTGGGCTTAAAACACCATTGTGCTTCTAAAATCAAAGGATCACAATCAGAGACATTAGGTTACTTACTGCTTTTAATTCAGAGAGGAGAAATTTCACCATAATTGAACATCACATCACTTTCAGGCATGCCTGGACCTTGGTGTTTAGCTACATCGTCTGACACAGGTTGCCATGGCAAAGATGGTTCTAATTTTTAAAAGGTGACAGGAGCTTTCTGTTTGGTACCCAGGACAGCAGAACAGTCTGGGGAGTTTATATCCACTAAGGGGTATCTTCACACCTCCTACTAGACCCTGGACACTTGGATATTAAAGCAATGAGAAGCCAGAATAAGCTCAGTAGCAGTAAACAGGTACTACCTGAAGAAAATGGGTTTTTAAGGGGAATCTGTTAAGTTGTTTTGTGTTTTAAGATACAACAGATATAGAGGTTGAAAGTTAAATAGCACTACAGGACAAAAGATGTGTGCTAAGGGCCCTGGCTTACTCCTCACCTGAAAGGGCCCATTGCTCAGAGGCACTTCTTCAGCCTCCACACCTGACACCTGCTCCTGAGTGGGATGCACTCACCTACATTCCACAGTGTGTCTGAGCTGCTGCTCCTTCAAGTTCAGGCCTTTCCTATTGAATTCCTGCCTTTTGTACCTTCTCCCCACCTACACAGACTCATCACCTTCTCAGCCTGACGTTATGATTGCATCACACTTTTTATTGGAATAAGCATTTTTCATATCAGATTCAAGAGTATACAATGATTACATTTTACTTCTTGTATAACTTTTTGAGTTTTGTTTTGTTTGAGTTAACAACTCCCTGTTTGTTTGTTTGTTTGCTTAGTTTTCTATGTGCCTTTCCCTAGCTTGGGTTCTTCAACATCAGATGCACCCAAAATGTATTAGTTCATTTGTTTCTCTTAGAATGATTTCTGTGGAGTTCTCTGTGCTCCTGCTATGACCTTCACAGTTCCTCTCACCATTGCTGGGGACTCCCTTTACTTCCCTAAGTGCATGAGTTCCCTTTTTTCCTGGATTCTATGTATTCCATTTTCTCAAGTAACTCCCTTATTTTCTTGGGGCATATCTTCCAGATAGGTTCTTGAAAAAGGATATCAAGGAAGTAAGTTTTCTAAAATCGTAAATGACCACAAACATCTTCTTTTTAGAATAATCTAAATCTCCATTCAAGAGGCAAATGGATAACCATGATATATTTATATAATGGACTAATATACAGTAGTGACATAGATGAGATTTACCTACATTAACATGGATATAACTTACAATAATAATATTGAAAAATAAGAGCAAACTGTAAAAGACTACTTAGTGCAATGCTGTCATATATACACAGTCATCTCACTATTTATAGATTCTGCCTTTGCCAATTTACTGGTAACCCTCTTAATCAATACCTTCAGTTTTTGCAGACATGTGCAGATTGGAGAAAATTTTGTGTAGTCTTCACACATCTCTTCAGCTGAAATCAAATAAAATGATGCCTTCCTGTTAGAGCTTTCATACCAAGATGAACAAAGGGTGGAGATGAAAGGGGAGAGTGCAGTGCTAGCAGCCCAGCTCCAGCTGAATGGGTTTGAATCCTGATTCTGGCACCTACTAGTGGGAAATCCTCAGGAAAGTCACTTAGCACTTCTGAAACTTGTTTTCCCTTTTTAAATAAAGAAAGCAGAATGAGTTATTTCAGGATTTAAGATCACAGTATATGCAACATATGTAAATATTTCCCCTTGGAGAAATGTTTCACACACACATACATACACACTTTGCCCGGGCATGGAATTCCCAATGAGAAAGGCATTTATTACAAAAATGCAAAGTCACTGTCCCATGATCTTCTAACTTCAATGGTGCTATCAGTAGTGCTATCTTATCTGATACTTTACCTAGTAATTACCTAGTTCTTTAAATCTAGCAACGTGTTCATTCAATTCTGGATGTTTTTCTTTATTATTAGTTAAATAAGTTCTTCCATTTGGGGTAATGGTTCTTTTTGTAGAACAGTCAGGCCAGTTCTGACCTGGCCAATCCACTGGGTAACGGTCTGCATTTCCTCTTAGATTTGTCCCTTTTCCCATAAAGAAATTTTCCCCATCATGCTTTTATATAAATAAAAAACTGATTAAAGTAGAAAGATTTATTATTTTCATGGCAAGAAGGCAAAATATTATAAGCTTAAATCTATAAATACAATAAAATCGCAAAATTTCTCTCTGTGTGTGTGTTTGTGTATGTGTCAAGCTTATCTTAAAATGTATATGATTATAAAGAGACAGGATCATTTTGGAGAAGAAATGGAGATACACTCCCTAACAATTACCAAAGCTATTATAAACCTAGGGTAATTAAAGTAGAATGGGATATTAGCATAAGAATAGACAAATTAACCAATGAAATAGAAATGAAAACTCAGAAATAAGACTTGAAAAATTGCACAAGAGCTTTAGAAATCAGAGGGGAAAAGATGAATTTTTCAATAAAGGATTCAGGGCCTCTCAAAGTGGCATAATTATAGCAATAATAATAATAATAACAACAAAAATACTTATTTGCTTTCACCATTAACAAAATTAACTAAAAGTAGATTAAAAATCTAAATGTGACGAGCAATAATTTTAAATTTTTTGAAGAAATGATAAGAGATACACTGATGATCTGGGCTTCCCTGGCAAGTCAGTGGTAAAAAATTTGCCTGCCAATGAAAGAGACCCAATAGACATGGGTTCGATCCTGGGGTCAGGAAGATTCCCTGGAGGAAGAAATGGCAACCCACTCAATATTCTTGTCTGAAAAACTCCAGGACAGAAGAGCCTGGTAGGCTACAGTCCATGGGGCCACAAAGAGTCAGACACAACTAAGCAACTGAGTGCACACACATACACACACTTATGATCTGGAAATAGAAAAGAATTTCTAATACAAGACACAAAATTAACCAACAATATAAGAAAGCTGTGGTACATATACACAACGGAGTATTACTCAGTCCTTAGAAAGAATAAATTTGACTCAGTTCTAATGAGATGGATGAAACTGGAGCTGATTATACAGAGGGAAGTAAGCCAGAAAGAAAAACACCAGTACGGTATACTGACACATATATATGGAATTTAGAAAGATAGTAATGGTGACCCTGTATGTGAGACAATGAAAGAGACACAGAGGTATAGAATGGACTTTTGGCCTCTGAGAGAGAGGAAGAGGGTGGGATGATTTGGGAGAATGGCACTGAAACATGTGTACTATCATATAAGAAATGAAGCACCAGTCTATGTTCAATACAGGATACAGGATGTTTGGGGCTGGTGTACGGGATGATCTGGGGAGATGGTATGGAGTGGGAGGTGGGAGAGGGCTTCTGCATTGGGAGATTGTGTACACCTGTGGCTGATTCATGTCAATGTATGGCAAAACCAATACAGTATTGTAAAATAGAATAAAGTATTAAATTTAAAAAAAATAAAAAGCAGAGAAAAAAAATAAAAGGATTCCACACTCAGAATGCTTTGTGTCTTAATTTTTCTTTTTTAATAAACCAAACTAATTTATTACAGATAACACATCATGTCTGTGCCTTACACAAGAATGATTATGCAAAATTCCACAGTTTTTAAAGGAAAGTTTCAGCCTTACAACAGAAACTGGCAAACAGAGATAAGAGTATGAGNCTGATGATCTGGGCTTCCCTGGCAAGTCAGTGGTAAAAAATTTGCCTGCCAATGAAAGAGACCCAATAGACATGGGTTCGATCCTGGGGTCAGGAAGATTCCCTGGAGGAAGAAATGGCAACCCACTCAATATTCTTGTCTGAAAAACTCCAGGACAGAAGAGCCTGGTAGGCTACAGTCCATGGGGCCACAAAGAGTCAGACACAACTAAGCAACTGAGTGCACACACATACACACACTTATGATCTGGAAATAGAAAAGAATTTCTAATACAAGACACAAAATTAACCAACAATATAAGAAAGCTGTGGTACATATACACAACGGAGTATTACTCAGTCCTTAGAAAGAATAAATTTGACTCAGTTCTAATGAGATGGATGAAACTGGAGCTGATTATACAGAGGGAAGTAAGCCAGAAAGAAAAACACCAGTACGGTATACTGACACATATATATGGAATTTAGAAAGATAGTAATGGTGACCCTGTATGTGAGACAATGAAAGAGACACAGAGGTATAGAATGGACTTTTGGCCTCTGAGAGAGAGGAAGAGGGTGGGATGATTTGGGAGAATGGCACTGAAACATGTGTACTATCATATAAGAAATGAAGCACCAGTCTATGTTCAATACAGGATACAGGATGTTTGGGGCTGGTGTACGGGATGATCTGGGGAGATGGTATGGAGTGGGAGGTGGGAGAGGGCTTCGGCATTGGGAGATTGTGTACACCTGTGGCTGATTCATGTCAATGTATGGCAAAACCAATATAGTACTGTAAAGTAGAATAAAGTATTAAAAAAATAAAATAAAATAAAGAAAAGCAAAGTAATAAATTTCGCTTCATTGAAACAAAAAATCTAAACAAAAGAACAAAAGCTATCCTGTAAAACGTTAAGGTACAAGCCACATGTTGGAGTTAAATAATGAAGTGTAAAGATAGAAGAAATGCATTTACCAACATGACCATCTGTCCTGGTCAACCTGGAACAGTTCTGATGTACATCAATTGCCCTAGTGTAATTGTTATTAATTGTGTTTTCAATCTGAGGAAGCCTTAAAAATAGCTGAGAAAAGAAGCGAAAGGCAAGAGAAAAAAGGAAATATATATCCATCTAAATGGACAGTTCCAAAGAATAGCAAGGAGTGATAAGAAAGCCTTCCTAAGTGATCAGTGCAAAGAAATAGAGAAAAACAATAGAATGGGAAGGACTCGAGATCTCTTCAAGGAAATTAGAAATACCAAGGGAACATTTCACACAAACAGGGGCACAATAAAAGACAAACACTGTGGACCTAAAAGAAGCAAAAGATATTAAGAAGAGGTGGTAAGGATACACAGAAGAACTATACAAAAAAGATCTTAATGAACCAGATAGCCATGATGGTGTGATCACTCACCTGGAACCGGACATCCGGGAGTGTGAGGTCAGGTGGGCCTTGGGAAGCATCACTACGAACAAAGCTACTGGAGGTGATGGAATTCCAACTGAGCTATTTCAAACTCTAAAAGATGATGCTGTTAAAGTGCTGCACTCAATATGCCAACAATTTTGGAAAATTCAGCAGTGGCCACAGGATACAAAAAAATCAGTTTTCAATCAAATCCCAAAGAAAGGCAATGCCAACAAATGCTCAAACTACTGCACATTGCACTCATTTCACATGTTAGCAAAACAATGCTCAAAATTCTCCTAGTCAGGCTTCAACAGTATGTATACTGAGAAATTCCAGATGTTCAAGCTGGATTTAGAAAAGGCAGTGGAATCAGAAATCAAATTGCCAACATCCGATGGATCATAGGAAAAGCAACAGAATTCCAAAAAAAAAAAAAAAAAATCTACTACTGTTTCATTGACTATGCTAACGCCTTTGATTGTGTGGATCACAACAAACTGTGGGAAAATGTTAAAGAGATGAAAATACCAGACGACCACACCTGCCTCCTGAGGAACCTGTATGCAGGTCAGGAAGTACAGTCAGAATGGGACATGGAACAACAGACTGGTTTCAAATTGGGAAAGGAGTACGTTAAGGCTGTATATTGTCACCCTGCTTATTTAACTTATATGCAAAGCACATCATGTGAAATGCTGGGCTGGATGAAGAACAAGCTGGAATCAAGATTGGCAGGAAAAAATCAATAACCTCAAATAAGTAGATGACACCCCCCTTATGGCAGAAAGTGAAAAGGAGCTCAAGAGCCTCTTGATGAAAGTGAAAGAGGAGAGTGAAAAAGCTATCTTAAAACTCAACATTCAGAAAACTAAGATTATGGCATCTGGTACCATCACTTCATGACAAATAGATGGGGAAACAATGGAAACAGTGGGAGAGTTTATTTTCTTGGGCTCCAAAATCACTGCAGATGGTGACAGCAGCTATGAAATTAAAAGACACTTAATCCTTGGAAGAAAAGTTATGACAAACTTAGACTGCATATTAAAAAGCGGAGACATTACTTTTCAGACAAAGGTCCATATAGTCAAAGCTATGGATTTTCCAGTAGTCATGTATGGATGTGAGAGTTGGATCATATAGAATGTTGAGTACCTAAGAAATGATGCTTTTGAACTGTGGTGTTGAAGAAGGCTCTTAAGAGTCTCTTGGCCTACAAGGAAATCCAACCAGTCCATCCTAAAGGAAATTAGTCATGAATATTCATTGGAAGGACTGATGCTGAAGCTGAAATTTCAATACTTTGGCCATCTGATGTGAAGAACTGATAAAGATTCTGATACTGGGAAAGACTGAAGGCAGGACAAGAGGAGGATGACAGAGGATGCAATGATTGGATGGCATCACCAACTCGATGGACACAAGTTTGAGCATGCTCTGGGACGCATAGAGAAGCCTGGCATGCTGTAGTCCATGGCGTCACAAAAAGTCGGACATGACTGTGTGATTGAACTGAACATCAGTCACTCTCAAAAGATACGTCAGTTCAATTCAGTCGCTCAGTTGTGTCTGACTCTTTGTAGATGCAGCACATCAGGCTTTCCTGTCCATCTCCAACTCCCAAAGCTTACTCAAACTCATCTCCATTGAGTCAGTGGTGCCATCCAATCATCTCATCCTGTCGTCCCCTTCTCCTCCTGCATTCAATCTTTCCCAGCATCAGTCTTTTCAAATGAGTCAGCTATTTGCATCAGGTGGCCAAAGTATTCGAGCTTCAATATCAGTCCTTCCAATGAATATTCAGGACTGATTTCCTTTAGGATGGACTGTTTGGATCTCCTTGCTGTCCAAGGGACTCTCAAGAGTCTTCCCCAACACAACAGTTCAAAAGCATCAATTCTTCAATGCTAAGTTTTTGGTTTTGCTTTTTGTAATAGGTCAATTCTCACATCCATACATGACAACTGAAAAAACCATAGCTTTGACTAGATGGACATTTGTTGGCAAAGTAATGTCTCTGCTTCTTAATATGGTGTGTAGGTTGATCATAGCTTTTCTTCCAAGGAGCAAACATCTTTTAATTTCATGGCTGCAGTCACCATCTGCCATGATTTGGGAGCCCCCCTGTCCCAAATAAAATAATAAATTCCATAACTGCTTCCATTGTTTCCCCTTCTACTTGCCATGAAGTGATGGGACCAGATGCCATAATCTTAGTTTTTTCAGTGTTGAGTCTTAATCCAACTTCTTCTCTCCTCTTTCACTTTCATCAAGAAGCTCTTTAGTTCTTCATTTTTTGATGTAAGTGTGGTGTCACCTGCATATCTGAGATTATTGATATTTCTCCCAGCAATCTTGATTCCACCTTATGCTTCATCCAGTCCAGCATTTCTCATGATGTACCCTGCATGTAAGTTAAATAAGCAGGGTGACAATATACAGCCTGATGTACTCCTTAGCTGGCAAGATATATGATCACTCTGTGCATGCATGCCAAGTCTCTTCAGTTGTGTCTGACTCTTTGTGACCCTATGGACTTTAGCCAGTCAGGCTCAGCCCATGGGGTTCTCCAGACAAGAATACTGGAGTGGGTTGCCATGCCACCATCTTCCTGACCCAGGGATCAAACCCACATCTTTTCTGTCTCCTGTATTGGGCAGGCAGGTTCTTTACCACTAGCGCCACCTGGGAAGCCCACATAATCACTCTACATATTAAAAAAATGGATTACTATCATATAGTAATTACAGAACCATTACAAATACATAAAAATTCCAAAATAGACAACAAGAAAGGAATCACAGAAAACAAAGAAAAATGAGCAAAGGCTAGGACTAAGCAATTCGCGTGGAAAAAATTAAAATCCTCAATGGCCATAAATTCATGAAAAGATGTTCAACTTCATAAGTAAACAGGGAAGTAAGTAACAGGGAAACACAATAAAACACAAATAAAACCATAATCATCACTCTGGCAACAGTTTAAAGCCTGAAAATGCCAAGGGTTTGGAGGATATGGTAAAACAAGGATGCTCATGGTCTGAAGGTGTGAATGTGAAACGACTCAACCTCCTTGTTGAGCAACTTTGTATTACCTGGTTAAAGTGGATACACTTGGACCAACAACTTGACTTCTTGAAACTTCTATTCATGTCCACACAGTGGCATGGGCAGGATGAGAAAAAAAAA
>SJYW01024103.1:103704-114960 GCA_006410735.1 Raphicerus campestris
AAAAAAAAAACACTTTCCTTACTTCTTTCCCATAAATTCTTCCCCCTCCTAGCCTTGTCATTTTGCCTCTTCTTTTTCCTACACTGCCCTTTGCAGTCCAATTCATCTTAGCCTTCAGCAACCTCCACTCCTCACCCGGCAGCCTCAGCAGCTCTCCAGAGCATGAACGTGCATGCGCGCCCATACATTCTGCAAACAAAATATCCCCCTTATTCCAATACTCTCTGTCCTTGAAACTGTATGGTGAAAACTCAAAAGGGGTTTGAGTGGAGAGGGAGATGAATGCCCCAGAATTCCCTTGGTTCCGGATTTGCTCTGCAAGTGGGAGAAATATGGTTTTCATCAACAAGGCAGTCATTTTCATTAGGGTCTATTTTGATAAGAAAATAAGATTTGTGTCCAAATGGTCACATTTTAAAATGATTTCTGTTAATCAGTTCTCCTATGGCTGTGAGCTCGGCTGAGGCAGGGTCCTTCTTTCCTTTCCCTGCACACTCAGAACCATGTGGAAGTAGATGGTGCAGGATCCAACCCAGAGGCCCACACACCAACCCCAGCATCAAGTCCCTGTCCCACCGCCACTGTGATTGTCCTCAGTCACTACTGCAGTTTCTGGTCACAGTAAATATGCCCTGAACTAAAGGAAACAGTGGTTGGGCTGTGGGCATTTGTTAACCTAGTGCCTTGAATGGAGGAAGGAGTATCTCTCAGAAACTTCCATATTCATGACTTCGATGTTGTTTGTTCTGTCAATAGTGCAGCCCAGACACAAAAAAAAAGGGGGGAGAGGGTAATTCACACCTTCCTCAAGAGTCAATCCTGAATCTTATTTATGCAAAGCCTTGCCTGGGGGGATCATCAGACCTAGCCCACTTGGGGACCCAGCTTTAACTCCAACTTCCCAGACAATGAACATTCCCAGAGGAGGTGAGCAAACAGGCCCAGAGGCCATGGTCTCCCAGCAAGCAGACAGCAGGTGCCCCAGAGAGGTCCTTGGAGAAACATGAATAATGATAAAGCCCAAAGAAGAGCCTGGTGATTTCCCTCTGTGACAACAGCCTGCAACGCCTGTCACACACACTGCTCATCAAACAAGCATCTCCCCTGTGCCTCGTGTGAAAGGCCTCCCACGACACATTGCTTTTATTCTAGAGTGTGCCTGGGGAGTGTGACAGGTGGCAAGATCTAAGAATATCCTCATCTGCCTTCTAAAATGAGATGGAAAGGGGCCCAGCAGGGGAGTCCTGTGCTGAAATATTATTATTATCAATTACAGTGACACTTTCTGACAGTACAGTGCTGTGTGTTTATTTCAAAGCCTGATAACATCTGCTCTTTTGTTTGGCCCTCACCAGGTCACTTTGCAAAACAAAGGCTGTGATCCTCTACTTCTGCTGAGAGAGGGGACTGGATTTGGACTTGGACTTCAGAGGCTGGGCTGAGGCCACATGGAAGCAGTGGCTTCAATAGTCTGGGTCTGCCTGGTGCCCTCATGACATGCAGCAGAGCCTATGGTCCAGGGAGTAAGAAGAGCATTAGGGAGGGAACTGACGCCCAGTGCTTGAGCGCTCCCAGCTTTGCTTGGCTGCTGTTTAAGATGGGGAGTTTGCCTCACTGCTCTGCATACAGTCACCACTTTCCTCCTGGCAGAAGGAGCATACACGCTAGTGTGTCCTGAATTGTGAGTGTCTATAAGAGCTTACATGTGGTGAAAATGTGTTCCAAGAACCTTTAAAATATTTATGTCATTTGATCCAGTTATTACACTTCTGGGAATGCATCCATAACAGTGGAAAGAGAGCAGCCTTGAACTTTACATGTATCAGGGATTACATCCTGACTCCATATTCACTCACTTGTCATATGGGAATGTTACCTGCCCTCCTCTCATCTCCAACTCCCTCGATTGTGAATCAAGAGTCACAAGTCCAATGGACAGTGCTGAAACACAGTGGTCACTCCATAATGACCAATGTTATGAATACAGAAAAACCACATTCACAAAGATGCTTTCACAGGTGTTTTTAAAGAGTAGAAAAATCAGAAACAATGAAATAGTGCAAAATAGGAGATTCATCCCAGAAATTTAAAGTTTAATTAAATGTGAATCTTTAGTTGATGCCACAAACATGGTGAACTTTCAAGGCCAAGGAGCCTGACCTACTGGCCAGAATTCAAAACCTAGGACACAACCAAGGGACAGAAAGGCCTCTGAGCAGAGGTGAGGGTGAAGAGCCACAGATGAGTTGTTCATATATTTTATGATCTGATTACAGTAAGAAATAAGAAGCAAATCCAGCTCTCTACAAGCAGGGTGCCCAACATCAGCCCATCAGTGTCCTGGAGTCACATCCAATTTAGCGTTTGCCCTGGGTTTATTAATTAAATCTCTGCTATTTCCTTCTCCAATGCATGAAAGTGAAAAGTGAAAGTGAAGCCACTCAGTTGTGTCTAACCCTCAGCAACCCCATGGACTGCAGCCTTCCAGGCTCCTCCATCCATAGGATTTTCCAGGCAAGGATACTGGAGTGGGGTGCCACTGCCTTCTCCACATTGCTAGTAGTTGTATTCAAATAAACCAAGATAAATTTTCAGACTGCCATTTTACACCCCAAGCTTCTGCTAAGGTCTGTTAAGTAGCATTTACAATGAACATGCACAGAGCTTTTCCACCAGCAGCTGAAAGGTGATACCGATAAGTCTTGTGTAAACATCTCCCTTTCAAGGGTAGAATGCCAGGTCTCTGCTCCCATGAGAAAGGTCACTCAAACATAAGCCCTTAGAGACAGTTAATNAATGAACATGCACAGAGCTTTTCCACCAGCAGCTGAAAGGTGATACCGATAAGTCTTGTGTAAACATCTCCCTTTCAAGGGTAGAATGCCAGGTCTCTGCTCCCATGAGAAAGGTCACTCAAACATAAGCCCTTAGAGACAGTTAATTGCTCCTGGCCACTGGGGTGGTAGAAATACCCAAGGATACCACTCTTGCTCCAGGGGGGCCTGTGGTCAGTCATGCCCAGGCTATGGCATGCAGCACACCATGAACAAGGGTGAGAGAGTGAAACTGAGGACTCCAGCTGTGGCGCATGCACAGAGGACCTTGAAGGCTCAGCTAGTGTTTGTGAGGCAGCCATTTACTTGCTTTATTATTCTGTAACACTTTTCAAGAAAAAAATTTTTAATAAACACTTTCAGTAGCAATAAGCTCAAAGGAAATCATATTCAAATTTACTGAAAATTAAGTACTGAATTTCTCCTTCTGAAGGAAGTTGGTAATAGATATGCACATTAATTTGCACAAAATGTCAACATTTACCATGAGAACCCTGAAAACTCAAAGGCCCAAACTTAAAAGAAAGGGATCAACTTTTAATCCGAAGTTCTTGCGTGTGTGTGTGTGTGTGTGTGTGTGTGTGTGTGTGTGTGTGTGTGTGTTTTAACACTACCATGTGATGGTGACTAAACCCCATGNGGAAGGAAGCAGCAATTCAACAACATCAGTTCCTAGGAATTTAATAAAAATAGTACCCAAAGCAAGGTGCAAAAAAACACAGTTGATGCTCAGCAGTGTTTGACTTTTCTTGAAACATCCCCATTCCTGACTTCTGTGTCAACATTTCCCACAAGTTGTCTTCCCACATCTCCCGTCTCTCAAGCTGCTTTTCAATCTCCTTTGTACTCATTATCTGGACCCTGACTACAAATGTCTGAGCTGTTCAAGGTGCCGCTCAGCCCTGACATCATCTGTGGCCTCTAGACTAGCTGACCTGCCATCCTGCCTTTCCTCAACCCCTCCTCTCAGATGTTGCAGTAGTATAGCAAACTCAATACATCCAGCTGAGTTCATCTTGTTCCGCATACCACTAGGTTCTTCTCCAGTGGAAACTCCAACAACTGGATCATATAAGTCAGAACCTGAAACTCTGTACCAAGTTGTCCCTCTCCATCCTCAGCCCATCATCAAATCAATAGATATTGGCTTCAGTTCAGTTCAGTCACTCAGTCATATCTGACTCTTTGCAAACCCATGGACTGCAGCACACCAGGCTTCCCTGTCCATCACCAAGTCCCAGACCTTACTCAAACTCATGACCATCGAGTCAGTGTTGCCATCCAACCATCTCATCTTCTGTCGTCTCCTCCTCTCATCCTCAATCTTTCCCAGCATAAGGGTCTTTTCCCAAGAGTCAGTTCTTTGCATCAGGTGGCCAAATATTGGAGTTTCAGCTTCAGCATCAGTCCTTCCAATGAACATTCAGGACTGATTTTGTTTAGGATTGACTGGTTTGATCTCCTTGCAGCCCAAGGAACTCTCAAGAGTCTTCTCCAACACCACAGTTCAAAAGCATCAGTTCTTCAGTACTGAGTCTTCTTTATGGTCCAGCTCTCACATCCATACTTCATTACTGGAAAAACCACAGCTTTGAGGAGATGGACCTTTGTTGGCAGTGATGTCTCTGCTTTTTAATATACTGTCTAGGTTTGTCATTGCTTTCCATCCAAGGGGCAAGCATCTTTTAATTTCATGGGTGCAGTAACCATATGCAGTGATTTTGGAGCTCAAGAAGATAAAATCTGGTGCTGTTTCTACTTTTTCCCCTTCTATTTGCCATGAAGTGATGGGGCCAGATGCCATGATATTAGTTTTTTTAGTGTTGAGTTTTAAGTCAGCTTTGTCACTCTCCTCTTTCACTCTTTCAGCATCCTTAGTTTCTCTTTGCTTTCTGATATTAGAGTGGTATCATCTGCACATTTAAGGTTGTTATTTCTCTATGCAATCTTGATTCCAGCTTGTGACTCAGCTAGCTCGGCACTTCACATAATGTACTCTGCACATATGTTAAATTAGCAGGGTGACAATATACAGCCTTGAGATACTCCTCTCCCAATTTTGAACCAGTCCATTGTTCCCTGTCCAGTTCTATATGTTGTTTCTTGTCCTGTGTACAGTTTTCTCAGGAGGCAAGTAAAGTGTTCTGGTATTCCCATCTCTTTAAGAATTTTCCACAGTTTGTTGTGATCCACAGTCAAAGACTTTAGAATAGTCAATGAAGCAGAAGTACATGCTTGGTCATGTATAAGGACGAATGAAAATGGCAAATAATTCCCTAAAACAGGAATTATATGAACCACAATCATTATCCACAACAAAAGGGCCACAAAAGGATACCTCTCCACTGAACTAATTCACTCGACAAACAGGTAGTTGACCTGAGTAGACCTCCTGTGTACCTTTCCTACAGGTAGGGATGTGCACAAAAAATGGAAATGCCAGGGAATTATTTTCCATTTTCATTTGGCCTTATACAGGAGGTACCAGAGCCAAGAAAGAAAGGGCTAGTCCTGAGCCTGCCTAGTTCCTGTCATAAAGCTTATGCCCCAGTACATTCCTAGAGACTAGGCTTGGGTCCTAGAAAGAGAACTATGTGTGAAGCTGGGCATCTCACTACTGCTTTTGAGAGCAGTAGGAAGTCAGCCATGGGCAGCTTGGGTACCTTTGGATCCAGCAGGCTGAGAGATGTGGTGGGGGGGTTGGGGATGGGGAGGCCGTTCTGCCTGTCAAAAGACATAGTGCTGGGCATGACCAGCAATCATGGCTTTGGTGGGACAATGGCAAAATCATCATGACCTTGAGTGTTGCCAAGGGCAGGAGACATTGCCATCCAAGCCATAGGAGCAGGAGGAAAATGGTAGCCCCAGAATGACCAAGAGATCCAGTTCATTTCACTCATGACTGACCCTTGAATTCCCAGAACTCCCTGGGGCTGGATTCTCAAAGTTTAAACCTGGCTTGAGCCAGGATAATATGGATTCCTGATTGTTGATAGTTATTTTACTTTATAAGAAAATATTTGTCTGGGTCTTTTTTTTTTTTAACAGTTAGCTCACAAGCTCCAGACCCCTGCATCTTCACAGTGGAGGCTCAGCCAAATCTTTAGCAAAGGGTAAATACTCAACACTGAGTGGTCTGGTAAATGAGATCGTAATATTTCATATTTGCAGTGTTCTTCATCAAATAAAGAACTTGCATATTTTCTCAATGGATGCTAAGTGAGGATTGCTATCTTATAGATCAGAAGATTGGGGCGTAAAACAATCCGGGGCTTACACAGAACCACTTAGCTACTGGGTATGGGGGCAACACAAACCCAGGTCTCCTAGCCAACCAGACTCTCAACCCTCCTCCCTGTGTTTCCTTGTGGAGGAGAGGTGCCCTGAGCTAGTCCTTCCCCAAGAAGTCTACTTGGCAATGAATGTTTAGAAAGTTTTTTAGGAGAGTCACATTGAATGGTAACATATCAAAGGCTTGGAGAAGTTCTGCAAAAAGGAAACCTAATGTTTCCTGAAATTTTTAGAAAACCAACAAATTTTATTTTCCTCCAATCCCCACTAACATTGAGAAAAAGCAACGTGGGAATATGTTCTTTACTAAAAATGAAACTAGCTAATATTGAGGTATTAATGAGAAGGGAATGGCTACCCATTTCAGTATTCTGGCCTGGAGAATTCCGTGGACTGTATAGTCCATGGGGTTGCAAAGAATAGGACATGACTGAGCCACTTTCACTACTTCACTTAATGATTAATAGCTTAATTTATTCTCCCAGCCTATGGATTTAACATTTCAACCACCCAATAAAATCAGAAATTCTGTATAATGGGAAGAAGAATCAATCAGCTAGCAGGAAGAGGCCTTTTTTTTTTTTTCCCTTGACAAATGTTCCCTGAAACCTCTGAAGAAATTCCTGACAGCTAGCCCCAGGCAGTGGAAGGAGAACTGGGGTGATATGGACCCTGAGGGCCAAGAGCAGCAGAGGCCTGGGCAGAGGCTCCAGGCAGATTTAGGGGCACTCAGGCCATCCCTCATGTCAGAAGCTGGCTGCTTTCATGTGTCTAGGCCTCAGATTTGCCATCAGTCAAGTGAGGAATCTTCCCATCCTTGCACATTTGTAAGTTCAATTTATGTATAAGCCAATAAATTAATCCAAATTTAGCCAGGTACCCAACTAACACAACCAACTACATATAGCACTGTATTGTAATAACACTTTTGACAAAAATAATACAGAAGAAACAAACATTAAAAAAAATAAAACGAAAGCATTTTGAATCTTACAGTACAGTACAACAGTTGGCATACAGGGGCACACTCATATCATTGAAAGTTTGAAACTTGAAGGTTCTTACATAGGAGACTTACTATAGTGGTGAAAAATGAGCATGTGGAATGAGAAGTACTCTGCATTTAAACAGCACCCAGCTTCCCCATGCCTCAGCTTCCTTCTCTACTAGATAGATTCTTATCACCTGCCCCTCCCACACAGAGTTCCTATAAGGATATGTCATAATCTATAAGCCATCACATAAGGGGAAGTGACTTTTATTGTTATCTAAAGGGATAGCAACTCAAGTAGCAAAGAATCTACCTGCCAATGTAGAAGACACAAGAGATACAGGTTCAGTCCCTGGGTCAGGAAGATCCTCTGGAAGATGAAATAGCAACACACTCCAGTATTCTTGTCTGGAAAATTCCATGGACAGAGTAGCCTGGCAGACTACAGCCCCTGGGGTCACAAAGCGTCAGACATGACTGAGTGACAGGAGCACACAGAGATAATGGAGGTGTCTATGTTGATGGTATCCTGTGTTATTTTCATTAAGTCACACTGAATTAATCATGGGCCTCCCTGGTGGCTCAGACGGTAAAGAACCTGCCAGCAATGTGGGAGACCCAGGTTCAATTCCAGTCAGGAAGATCCCCTAGAGAAGGGTATGGCAATCCACTCCCTGCCTGGAGAATTCCATGGACAGAGGCCCCTGGCAGGCTATTGGTCCATGGGATCACAAAGAGTTAGACATGACCGAGCGACTATTTTCATTCAGTAGCACTGAATTAATCAGCTGCTAATGATTAAATACCTGATGCTGTGGAAGGCCAAGGAAAAGGAGTTGGTTTGAGGAGAAAGATTATGAGTTGGCTTTGGTGCAGATGCCCCAGAGGGGATGGCACGTACAGGTCTGGTATGGAAGATATCAGTTAGGGAGCAGGTGAGACCACACAGGAATGCCAAAACCCAGGCCCAATCCCCACAGGCAGCCCAGCCTCCTACCCTAGGTCTCAACTGAGGAGGCTCCTCCTCCTCCCAGTAGGTGGTCATGGTCCCCCATGTGGCCACAGACCCAAGCCCCTCCCCCTTTTGCAGAAGGCTCACCCTTTAGGTGTCCCTTCCCTCTAATCCCCCTGTCTCTCCCCTTCCTATGATCATCCTCATCAGCAAACAAGCATGCTCTAGAATCTCCCATGAAAAAAAAGGGATGATTCCTTCCAGATACTTCTGCATTTATCTTATTCTCTCCTCACAAGAAAGCCTTTCAAAAGAATTGCACACACTTGCTTCTTCTCCTTTCCCCCTCCCGTTTGCTCCATCAACTCCTCCCTTTGGGAGGAGTTCCTTCCTCCTGAAGTACAGCTGTCACACCTTCAGGACACAGCACACAGAGCCCTCTCTGTACCCCATTTCCTGGAGGAGTTCCCCCATTTGTTTTTATGTTTCTGTCACATTACCTGTTTGTCTCCATCATTACATCATTACACAGTCCATAACTGTCCTGTTCATTCAATTGCTTACAGTCTTTTTCTTTTACTAGGGTATGAGTGAACACCATGAGGATAAGACCTTTATCTTGCTGTCACTTACACTGTGACTCAGCAGAGGAAACCAGTATAATTTGCTAAATAAACACATGAAAACATTTATTTCTGAAGGCACAAGGAAAAACCATTCATTCATCACCATAATTTTGATTGTGCTATAGTAATAACAAGCCCCAAATCTCTGAGCTCAAAACAATGAAGGCTTATTTTGTAGCTAAAACTCTAAAGCTGTTGTGGGTTAGCAGAGGAGTCCTACTTGTTGCAGTGATGGGGAGCCAGGTGGACAGGACAGCTGCCAGTTTGGAAGGAAAAAGAAACTCTGGAGGGTTATATGGCAGCATTCAAATGTCCCTGCTCAAAAGTGATGTATGTCATTCTGGCTCACTATCCAGATCTGAGCACAGGGCCGTGGAAGGCCAGAGAAAATGAGGAAGTTCAGCATCTCATATGCTTCAAGGGAAAGGTAAGGGGATGGCAGAACACCATAGAACTGCCACAGCCACTGAGGAATGGTCACTCCAAGAGAGAGAGAAGAATCATCCAAAAGGGTGGGGATCGGGGGTCAGTAATGCCCAATCCTGCAAAGGAGTCTGCAAGTATCTGCTGCATTTGGCAACTAATAAGTGACTGGAGCACATGAACTTCTAGCGCTCTGGGAATGTGGGAGAATCCAAATTCAATGGATTGAGCAAAAGAGAGAAGTGAAGATGTGAAAATAGAACGGACAAAATTTTCAGAAATGTAGCTGCTAAGGAGGGATTGGGGCAGTAATTTAAGACATACAGTTAAAGTGGTAATGTTCTCAGAGCAAGAGAGGAGCACGTATCCACTGGGGGCTGGGATAGACAGACTGAAGAGCCAAGGAGGAAACAGGTGGAAGTGGTAGAAGGGGAACTGGAGACCCTTCTGGAAGCTTGGGGGTGGAGTGGGAAGGGGACAGTGCGTGAGAGGTGAAGTGCTTTTTGGTGGAGGACTGGAGATTCTAACAGCTTTGTGGGAATTGTGAGGAGACACTGCATTTTGTCAGTTATTACAGGATTATTATCCTACATTTTGATTCTTCAATAAGATCAGAAACTGCAGCTGTGAGAGAAGGAGGCCCAAATGGCAAATAACTGGTATTGTAGGTTCTTGGGTCATTATCACCCCACTGGAGATGGAGAGAATGGAAAGGAGAAGGGTGCTACCGACAGCAGTCAGAGAACAAATGTTGAGGTTAACCAGCCCAGACGGAAGAGTGGGACAAATGCCAGGAAAGACATGGACAGAGGGGCTGAAAATTCACTCCCAAAATTGGGACGACTGAGCATAGAACCAACCGCCTCTGTCTAGGCCAATGCAGGGGCTAGTCATGATAGAGCAACTGGCTCCTGATTGGCCAGAAGTCAAGGACTTGGGGTGAGAAGTCAGGCCTCACTGCCAAGCTCATAAATAACCTGGTGGCTCAATAGTGAAGAATCCACCTGCCTATGCAGGGGAGATGGGTTCAGTCTCTGGGTCAGTGAGATCCCTGGGAAAGGAAAATGGCAACCCACTCCAGTATTCTTGCCTGGGCTATTCTTGCCTGGACTATTCTTGCTGCCCTTGTGGTTCAGCTAGTAAAGAATCAGCTGACAATGCAGGAGGCCTGGGTTCAATCCATGGGTTGGGAAGAGCTCCTGGAGAAGGGAAAGGCTACCTACTCCAGTACTCTGGCCTAGAGAATTCCGTGGACTATATAATCCATGGGGTCGCAAAGAGTTGGACATGACTGAGCAACTTTCACTTTCTCACATTCTCATGCATGTTTAATATTAAGGATAAGAAATGTTTACTTTATTACTTTTTCTTCATGAATGCTGAAGTATACTGTGAAGTTTTAAATTCCACCTCAGATGATTACATTTTTTAGCACATAAAATTTTAAATTAATAAGTTCAGTTCAGTTAAGTCACAGTCGTGTCCGACTCTTTGCAATCCCATGAATCACAGCACGCCAGGCCTTCCTGTCCATCACCAACTCCCTGAGTTCACTCAAACTCACGTCCATCAAGTCTGTGATACCATCCAGCCATCTCATCCTCTGTTGTCCCCTTCTCCTCCTGCCCCCAATCCCTCTCAGCATCAAAGTATTTTCCAATGAGGCAACTCTTCGCATGAGGTGGCCAAAGTACAGGAGTTTCAGCTTTAGCACCATTCCTTCCAAAGAAATCCCAGGGCTGATCTCCTTCAGAATGGACTGTTTGGATCTCCTTGCAGTCCAAGGGACTCTCAAGAGTCTTCTCCAACACCACAGTTCAAAAGTATCAATTCTTTGGCACTCTGCCTTCTTCACAGTTCAACTCTCCCATCCATACATGACTACTGGAAAAACCATAGCCTTGACTAGACAGACCTTAGTTGGCAAAGTAATGTCTCTGCTTTTGAATATGCTATCTAGGTTGGTCATAACTTTTCTTCCAAGGAGTAAGCGTCTTCTAATTACATGGCTGCAGTCACCATCTGCAGTGATTTTGGAGCCCCCCAAAATAAAGTCTGACACTGTATCCACTGTTTCCCCATCTATTTCCCATGAAGTGATGGGACTGGATGCCATGATCTTCGTTTTCTGAATGTTGA
>SJYW01024103.1:132091-176005 GCA_006410735.1 Raphicerus campestris
AAAAAAAAAAACTTTTGACAAAATTCTGCCTCCGTGATAAAAGTGTCAGAAAACTAGGACTAGAAAAAAACTTTGCTAAAGTAATAAAGAGCTTATGTAAAAATTCATAGCTATTCAATAGTTAAAGACTGAAAACTTTCTCCCTAAAATCAGGAACAAGTCAAGAATGCCCACTTTCATCATTGCTATTCAACATTGTGCTGGATGTACTAGCAAAAGAAATTAAGCAAGAAAAATAAAAAGAAATGAAATACTGCACATACAAGAACATGTGGTGGTTTAGTCACTAAATTATGTCTGACTCCTGAGACCCGATTGATTATAGCCCACCAGGCTCCACTGTCCCTAGGATTTTCCAGGCAAGAATATTGGAGTGGGTTGCCATTCCCTTCTCCAAGGGATCTTCCTGATTCAGGGATCAAACTCAGGTCTCCTGCACTTCAGGCAGATTCTTTACCTGCTGAGCCACAAAGGAAAGCCAAGAATAGTGGAGTGGACAGCCTATCCCTTCTCCAGTGAATCTTCCCAGCCTGGGAATCAGACTAGGGTCTCCTGCATTGCAGATGGATTCTTTACTAACTGAGCTATCAGGGAAGACCTACAGAAAAGTCCCTCTGAGATTTGAACTTGGATCACTGGATTCAGAGTCCAGAGTGCTAACCATTACTCCAGAAACTAACCATAAATGGGCTTCAGCACACTTTCTGGGTTGCTATAAATGCTCCATCCCTGGAGAAGGGCATGGCAACCCACTCCAGTATTCTTGTCTGGAGAATCCCATGGACAGAGATGCCATATTGTCCATAGGGTCACAAAGAGTTGGATACAACGGAAGTGAGTTAGCTTGCATTCATGCATAAATGTTCCCTATTATGATACAGATGTAGGTTACATGAACGTGTACATTTGTCAAAATCTATACTTATGTGCATTTCACTTATATAAATTATATCTCAATATAATTATTTCATGCATATAAAATGATTGGTACTTTCTAAAGGGATGTTAAATGTTTGACATTGTGCTTAATGTTTTTAATTTTCTTAAGTCAGGGAATTCTTTTTTCAACTTATACAGCCTGTATTTAACAGAGTACCTAGAATATAGAGGCTATCAATAATTAATTGTTGTTGAATGAATGACTGAGTGGGTATGCTCTAAGGTATCCTTTAAATTATCTTCAGTTCTCTGGATTCTATTCCACTTGCTAAATGAATATAATGATTTATTTACTAAATAAAATAATAATTTATTCTCTACATAGGTATTCTGAAGAGTAAATGAGATTCTGTTACACAAACTGTTCTATGAATGTTGGTAGTAGTTGTTGCGCTGATGGTCACAGCTGTGGTTATATTGCATTATATATTGTTGATGCTGTTGAAAGTACACTCTCACAGCAAATGTTGCCTTCATTTTCCTGGGGGAATGTAAATGGGTCTATATATAAAATTTTCAGGGGCTAAAGGAAATGATAAGACTATTCTGAAAGTTCTATCAGATGATAAACAGTCATCCTTGGTCCCCATCCCCTTAAAGCCTCACTCTACAGTGAAATTAAAAGACACTTACACCTTGTAAGGAAAGTTATGACCAAGCTAGACAGCATATTAAAAAGCAGAGCTATTACTTTGTCAACAAATATCCGTCTAGTCAAGGCTACAGTTTTTCCAGTGGTCATGTATGGATGTGAGAATTGGACTATAAAGAAAGCTGAGCGCCAAAGAATTGATGCTTTTGCACTATGGTGTTGGAGAAGACTCTTGAGAGTCTCTTGGACTGCAAGGAGATCCAACCAGACCATCCCAAAGGAGATCAGTCCTGGGTGTTCATTGGAAGGACTGATGTTAAAGCTGAAAGTCCAATACTTTGGCCACCTGATGCGAGGAGCTGACTCATTTGAAAAGACCCTGAAGCTGGGAAAGATTGAGGGCAGGAGGAAAAGGGGACGACAGAGGATGAGATGGTCTTATGACATTACCAACTCAATGGACATGAGTTTGGGTGAACTCGAGGAGTTGGTGATGGACGGCGAGGCCTGGCGTACTGCAGTTCATGGGGTCACAAAGAATCAGACACAACTAAGTGACTGAACTGAACAGTGAAGGAAGAAAACCCCTCAAATATTTATATTGTCTCTTCAGGGCTACTGCATGACCAAGATGATTAACAACGTACCTCAATTTATACAATATATAAATTAATGTGATACAGTCCTTAAAAATCAATCAACTTTTGAAAATTAATTTTCTATTTTAAATTCATTAAAGGAGCTGGATATTTATGAATAATCTTCCTTGTTTCTTTAAGGAAAGTTCTAACTTTCCCCTAACAGGTTTGCTTAAAGGCAAGGGCAACATATCTTCAGGAATCATTTCTACAAACTGCACAGCCCTGGAATGAGCTCCAGAGAGTAGCAGCCAAGTGAGAAGCACAGCCAGCTCCTAACCCTCTGGAGTCCCAGGAACCATCCTCAGTAGTTCTAGAGTTTTCACTTGATGTTTTGTCCTTTCCAAGGAGTTCTTCTTTTGCTGTCAGTGAAAGTTCGTAGGGGGTTGGTCCTGATGAAAAAGGCCAGTAACCGAGATATTCCTGAACCCAAGATGAGAGTCTCATCTGTTTTTAATTACATGGGCCTACTTGGGACTCACAGAAAAGTCCATAGGGTACACAGGTTAGGGACTGTTGGGATGATGATGATGATGATGATGACCACCATTCTATAAGAACAGAGAGTGGAAGATCTGATCCCAGAACCCAAGGCTAGTGGGCTTTCACCCACCCCACCCCAAGTTGCTTTCCAAGCCATATTCACCATCTCTGGAGGTAACCAATGATACCACCACTGTCACCCTAAAGCATCAGAGATGTGATCTCACCTAAAGAGCCTGAATAAGAGAGCAGAAATGTCTCTTTTTCTCCAGTATTAAAGAGAAGCATTAGACAAAATAAACTCCAAACTTAAAGGATACTGAGTTCAGTTCAATTGAGGAACATTTAGAGAGCAACATGTACTAAGCACTGAAGTTACAGCAATGTCTCAAAGAATCCAGAGTCCAGAAGACAGAGAAGAGCAGATCAGCTGTCCCTCACAGCCATGAGCAGTTTTGGGGTCAGCACTCCATCTCCCAAGGCCGTCCTGATGGGGAGAGGTTTGTGCCATCTATGGTCTGGAGGCAGGGATGTGGCATTTGGGTAGGGTGTTAGAGGCAAACATGGCTTAGCCAGAGATGCAGCAGGTAATGAGCATCCACAAACCTGAGCAGCCCCTGGGAGATGACTTCCCTAAGCAGATTTGCTATTCTGACAATTACTTGACCTGGCTCAGCTTACAGTGGACAGCTCATGATTCCTCTCCCTCGCATCAGCCCTATCTCGGCAATCCCTTGAAAATCCCTGACTCTTTGGCCCTGGGAGTCAACCCCTGCCCTCCTAGAGGACAGTACTCACTGCGAGGAGGGAGTAAAGCAGGTGCCCATGCATGCTCCAGTCCCAGGACATAGGGCTTCAGGCCAGTAGCAGAGCCTCAGCACATCAGAGTCCTCAAGGAGAGCCACCCTCCATGCTGAGAGCCCAGGGTGCTGCCCCTGCCCCTGAGCACATCTATTCCTACACTCCCATCTCAGTCACTGCCCAGGCTCCACCCTTACAGCCTAGACCTTTCCTGGGCAGTGTGGGAAGCTCCAGGCTCTCTGGCGACTGTCTGGCACAGCCTCTGTAAGACAGACTTTCCCACAAGTCTGCAGAGCCAGCTCAACACCACCGCCCCAGAAAGCCTCAGAACAGATCCTCAGCTCAAACTCTGTCAGAGCCACTCCATGGGCCCAAAGCCTCCACTGACACCTCCCAGCTAAGATGTCTGTGTCTTGCTACTTGTCCTTCAAGACACTCACTTACATTCATCTTTTCCTGTGGGCTACAAACCAGGGTGTGTTCTGGGATGTTGATATGGGCAAGAGATCTGATTCAGTCCCTCCTGAGAGCAGAACTTCTCATCCTTTTGTCATCATCAGCATCAACAGATTACACTCCCTTCCCCCACCCTGCACCCCCACCCCCCACCAAAAAGAAATATTGTACTTAATTTTTATGAAAGAAATAAATGAGGGAGGGGGAAAAAACAGAAAAAAGTGGGGTAGGGAGAGCAGGTCACAGGGAAGAGAAATAATATTTAATGATTATACTATGTCAAATGTACACTAATTTATTAAGAGATAAATTAGATATTAAGGAGTACGAGCTTGTCATATAGACTTGAGCTATGGAGAACAATTAACCAATGTAATAGTTAAGATTTTTGTCTCCCCCAAAACCAATGTTTTGTTCCTTTGGGGATGATATCGCCCTACTGAGAATCATGCCATAAAAGAAAAATCCTCAAGTGAACAATTACATTAAAATGCAGCCTGAGACCAGCCCTTTCCTCCAGCTCCATGTTCCCCATGGGTCCACAGAGGTAGGCCAGGTACCCGCTCCACAGTACATCTCCAAGTTCTGCAGGCCCCACCTCCTCCTGGCTTTGGCTGGGCATTCTTTCCAATGTTTCTACATCAAAGTCAATTTGCTCCAAATTGTGAAAGAGCTCTACGTGGGTAGACAAGAGGTGCTTCCAAAAGTCCACAGGTTTGCTCCCTTTGTCAAGAAGAATTCTGCTGTCCCCAGGATTCTGACCTCCCCCAAGAAAGAACCATGGTCACTTGATAGCTTTGCTACAACCCTATCCTACACAGACATAGGCCAGCCCAGTCCCTATGGAACAGAGGAGGTTAATAGAATTGTGAAAGTAGGTACAGCTCACTGTTTCACAGTCTAATTGTTTACTTATTAAAAAGAACCGTAATTGTTTATCAAGGGAATGAGTATGTATTAATGGTAGACAGGGCTATTTGCTTGGTGCCTTTGATGGGGAAACTAAATATTACTTGACACCTTACCACAGAGCTTTCTGACAGGCCTTTAAACATGAATCAATTATTTAAAGTCCTACATACATTGACTTTTTTTATTACAGAGCTTTCCAAAGCAAAGGGAGTGTAAAGGAAGAAAGAATGAGGTTGCTGCGAAGAACATTCCATTTTTCTTAGGGTTTGACCCATTTCCCTTCTGCTTTATTAAGACCTTGCTTTGTTTTATAGGTCCTGTGACCAGTTGCCAATTTGTTTTCAAGACATGGAGTTTGCTTTTTTTTTCCCCTCAGGGCAGGAGCCTTTCCACTTAATTGGGCCTGTCTGGAATGGATGGAGCCTTCAGGAGAGGACATGGATTCTGAGCAGACTGAAGTTGCACCTGGGAGCTCGAGGCCTGTGGGTAACCCTTCCCTACTCAAACACCCACTCTGATTGTTTTGGGAAAGACGTAAGAAGATAGTGCAGAATCTTTCTCCAAAGAGGAAAATGAAACCACACATTAGAAAATAGATCTACCTTTATCGAAGCCCTTGAAAGGGTAACAGGCAAGAAGGCCAGGGGTCTCCAAATGGAAGAAATAGCCTGCAAGTGCCGGACATTTTTATCTCTTTTAAGGAGCAGGAGGAAACAAATTAGCGATATTTTTTCCTTCTCTATAAAAATTTAAAAGGAGGTGTCTCTTAAAATTCTGTGTTGCCATAATGACACCTGGCTTCACCTGAAGTTAACTATTCTCAAACCTAGAGATAACCAATATCTTTTTCTTATGGAAAAGTTTATCTTAAGCTATGCTAATGTACTATGCATTTACCCCAAACTCTGTCTTCAAGTTGGTTCTGCCGTTTGGCTCAGAACCTACTTGGCAAACAAGTATGTTAAACTCAGATATTGTTCCTCTAATCTATGGCATCCGGTCACATCACTTCATGGGAAATAGATGGGGAAACAGTGGAAACAGTATCAGACTTTATTTTGGGGGGCTCCAAAATCACTGCAGATGGTGACTGCAGCAATGAAATGAAAAGACACTTACTCCTTGGAAGAAAAGTTANCTCTATGTAGGTATAAGACTTCATTGCAAGCCATGTCATCTTTATAACCAAGATCAGAGATGGGTTCTCCCCAGGATGCTCACCTTCTGGTTGGCCAGACATGGTGACATGTTTAGTCTAAAGACCATGGGGATTCTCCTCAACCCTTTTTCACACTCCAGCCTTAAAGACACCCCCACCTCTACTAGTCTCCCATCCTTCATTCATCTATTTGTCCATTCCAATAACACCTGGGCCAGACAGCCACACCACCCCAGGCCCTTGGGAGCCCCCAGTCTCAACAGAGAAGGACATAAGTAGTGCTATGCCACAGGGCAGTGTAGGACTGGATGCAGGGACAAGGCACAACAAGTATACCCCCACAAAGACCACCAGACACTGCCTGGGGCATCCAGGGGGCTTCTTGCTGTGGGTGATTCTGCCGAGGTTCAGTAGCTAAGATTTCTTCCTTTTTTTTTAAACTGGGTGAATGTTTTATTTTGACTTAATCTTTAGAAACACAAGGCATCAGATAGAAATGCAGAAACTGACAAGCTCAGCATAAGATATATATGGAAACATAGTAGACTAGAAAAACCATAACAATCTTAAAGACTTCCAAGAATGTCAGAAAATTAATAATTACCAATCTTAAGTGCCGGGAGCCAGCGTGAGGAATCCTGCCCATGGCAAAGGTCATGAGGAAGGAAGCCAGGCATATGCAAAGGAGTGATCTGGCTTCAGGGGTTCCCCCTGGGTTTTCCTGAACATCTATCCCCCAAAACTAGAGTCTGCCTGCCTTGTTGTACTGTGCTTTCCACTCTTCTGACATAACAGAGGGGCATCCCTGACCACTTTTCTCTGGAAAGAGTTAACTCAGAGCTCCAGTTAACAGACTCTTGCATATAAAAAGAATGTCTCAGCTTAAACACCTCTGATAGCTTTCTAACTTACTTGACAGGTTTCCCTGGACTTTTACAACTTGTGATGGTTTACAGCCCCCCAACTGCAAGAGGCACAAAGNTGCCACATGGTGGGCCTCCTCAGGGATACCCCAGTACCATCTTCTGGGAGGATGACCTCTATGTAGGTATAAGACTTCATTGCAAGCCATGTCATCTTTATAACCAAGATCAGAGATGGGTTCTCCCCAGGATGCTCACCTTCTGGTTGGCCAGACATGGTGACATGTTTAGTCTAAAGACCATGGGGATTCTCCTCAACCCTTTTTCACACTCCAGCCTTAAAGACACCCCCACCTCTACTAGTCTCCCATCCTTCATTCATCTATTTGTCCATTCCAATAACACCTGGGCCAGACAGCCACACCACCCCAGGCCCTTGGGAGCCCCCAGTCTCAACAGAGAAGGACATAAGTAGTGCTATGCCACAGGGCAGTGTAGGACTGGATGCAGGGACAAGTCACAAAAAGTATACCCCCACAAAGACCACCAGACACTGCCTGGGGCATCCAGGGGGCTTCTTGCTGTGGGTGATTCTGCCGAGGTTCAGTAGCTAAGATTTCTTCCTTTTTTTTTAAACCAGGTGAATGTTTTATTTTGACTTAATCTTTAGAAACACAAGGCATCAGATAGAAATGCAGAAACTGACAAGCTCAGCATAAGATATATATGGAAACATAGTAGACTAGAAAAACCATAACAATCTTAAAGACTTCCAAGAATGTCAGAAAATTAATAATTACCAATCTTAAGTGCCGGGAGCCAGCGTGAGGAATCCTGCCCATGGCAAAGGTCATGAGGAAGGAAGCCAGGCATATGCAAAGGAGTGATCTGGCTTCAGGGGTTCCCCCTGGGTTTTCCTGAACATCTATCCCCCAAAACTAGAGTCTGCCTGCCTTGTTGTACTGTGCTTTCCACTCTTCTGACATAACAGAGGGGCATCCCTGACCACTTTTCTCTGGAAAGAGTTAACTCAGAGCTCCAGTTAACAGACTCTTGCATATAAAAAGAATGTCTCAGCTTAAACACCTCTGATAGCTTTCTAACTTACTTGACAGGTTTCCCTGGACTTTTACAACTTGTGATGGTTTACAGCCCCCCAACTGCAAGAGGCACAAAGCTTAAAGAATCTTAAAGATACAGAGCCTTTTCTAAAGAGCTAAAAATTATATTGGTGATGGGTTTCACTGTTGAGTCAGTGACTGCTGCCAGGCCTCCATATTCTTTATCTTTTAGGCACTTGGGAGGATATTAATCAATGTAATTGGGATATAGAAAAAAGGAATATAATAGTTTTGATGTTAGCAACACTAGACTTTTGAGTTAATTACTTTTCTCTTTGTTATAAATCACTGTACTCCTTTTCCTTGTTATAAATTGTTACGTCCTTGCTATGTAAGAATGTAACTTTATTTAGTGCTTTCTGAGAGTGGCACCAGACTTTGGAAAGAACAACACTTTAAAGTTCTCTGATTGACAGACCCTTATCAGTAAAGGGCCATAAAATGTTAATTGGCCTTCTGGCCAGAAGATGATGTAAATCACCTTAAGACTTGTGTATACAGCTTGGTATGAAGAGAGAAAGCCTGGTCTCGATAAGAGTCAGGGCTGCTGATGCTGCATAATTTTGTATCATCCATTGATCTCTATGTACAATCAAAAGTATAAAAGGCCTTTCTGGACAATAGAGGGGCCAGTCACTGTAAAGACTGGTTTCCCCCGTGTCTTCTTTACTCTATTTTCTGGCTGAATTCCCATCTGGGATGTGGGGGCTCGCTAAGTCTACTTACTTGCCCTGGCTTCTTAGATCCACGAGAGAGGGATTCCAAGGCGGGGCACCCTCCGCTATTCAAACGGGTGCCCGGTGGCCTAAGGTAGATGGTGAAACCTCTTGCCCTGAGGTTTTATTAGTTCTGCACATAAACCAAATTACTGAGAATCTTTTCTCCACTAATTTTCCTACTATATGATTTCTTCCTAATCTCTTTTATATTTCTAAATAAATAAGTTTTTCATCACCTACTCCGTCTCCCCTTTGAATCACCTTGGATCCACCAGAGCTGGACCCCGACACTTAAGGTTATAATGTTCAAGATTGTGTCACAGTGGCATATGGTTAGACAAGTGTGCTATTTATACATTAAGTCCAATGCTAAGGATATCAGTTATTCTTCAGGATACAGAAAATTCAAATTGTAGAACAAAATTGTAAATCTAAGTACTATATATAGTAGATTGGCAAAATATAGTGTATCAACTGACTTATTTCTTATGAATTTTCCTTCTTAAGGATGAAACTGCTTACATACTTGTAGAGTTACATCAAATAGAATATTAAACTGCTGTTATAACTTGAAAGGGCCTCAAAACCACAGTGGACATTGCAGTCATCATTGGGCATCCACTAAACAATATTTCCCCTTCTTTCTTTCCAACAGACTCCAGTCTGTTCAGCTTGCCATCCTCCACCATGCATCTGTGTGCTCCAAAGGAAAGGGCCCATTCCTGAACAGGGAGTGGGATGGGGCCCAAAGAGATTCTCACGCCATCAATTAATCTAGGCATGGACTTGTGACATTTTAATAATCTTTGCAATGGAGACACAAAGAGTCTTCTAGGGATAGTTTTGGGAAAGTTTTCTACATTAATAAAAGAGACCTAGGAGAAGAAACAGCCCCTCTTTTTCCACTAGAGGAGGAGTCAGCACATGACACCTGGCACTGTGGCAGCTACATTGGGAACATGAGGATGTCATCTCTGGCAGACTGAGACTAATGGAGTGAGAATGTGGACAAGGACATGAACCACTGCTGAAAGACTGGATTCACTAAAGCCAGAGCCATCCAACCTCAGCTGACATGCCTGAAAAATTGCCTTCTGAGGCTCCAGCATCTCTGACAGGCCAAGAGATGATCAAATGTAACTGCAGACCCACTCAAGACCCTCCACCTACACTTGAGTGTAGACTGTTAGCAGTTTAACATCCTAGGGTACATTTTGCTTGTGCTTTTACATCTGACATAGGAGCAAAGTTTTAGATTAAAGAGGTGAAGCTCTAAGTGTCTAGTCTCAGACTGCCAGGAGTCTAGGGATCCCCTGGGAGAGAACAGAATTCAGATTCATGGAATATCTCAGCTAGCGGCAGCAAAGTTTGGGAAATGACCTAGTCCCATGATCTAGTCCTCAGTTTATCACAAAGACATACATCCCACTGTGAGTATGAGACAGCCCAGCACAGAGCCTGGGTGCCCAGCTTCAGCCAGCAAAACTTCACTCACACTGATTCTAGGGAAAAGCAGGGACTTTAGACCAGAGACTTGCATTAGGACAAGGCCTTGCTCCTCACCTCACCCAGGGGGGAGCCTCGGCCTCTCTGACCTCCCAGGGTCTTCCTTGCCTCCCTGTGAATAGCAGCTGTCCTTACTGCCATCATGAGGACTGGAGGAGACAACGTGGCAAAAGTGGCCAGGGTTCCCCAAGACCCTCTCCCCTTCTAGACATGGGAAGGCCACATTCCCCAGCCTCTCTAGAGTTTGATGAGGCCAGTGGCAAGTGGTACACAGCACCTGCACTCCAGACCCACCCATGCTGAACAGCAAGTCCTCTTTCTCCCCTGACTGTTGGCTGCTGGATCCAGAGCAACCAGTGGAGGATTCTGAGGAAGCCCTAGCAGATAGAAACACTTACACATTGAAGAACCTGGATTCATGAATTATCAAGCTGAAAGCTGCCTGCTGAATGCCTGCTCAAGGTTTAATGTCAACAAAACTAAATCTTTATCATGTTGGGTTGTTTGTTACATCAGCTAGCATTAAGAATCCTGACTAACACAAATGTCATGTAAGGCATAATAGTAACACAGATGCCCTCAAAAATCATGATTTCCTTTTCTACACCTTGCTTTCTTCTCTCTTCCTAGAATTTGCTCTGCCCTTTAAAATTCAAGGAGCAGGCATTCATACTGAGATCATGACCTGGAGGCTCTTTTAAAATCCTTCCATTAGACTCTGCCCCCCTCAGCTCCTGTTGGTCAACTCTGAAACTCATAGAAGTTTAGGATCTGTGCCATCTGCAGGAGGCTAGTACCTCCATGCACTTCCTCTGATCCCCATTGCTGGCCCAAGATATGTGCCAACGTGCCTGGGACCTGGAGAGTAAGGCTCTTTCCTGTCTATTTTGACCTCATTAAATTTCCCTGTTTTCAGAAGGCTGGAGGAAACAGGGTAAAGCAGGTGAGGATAGGTCTCCAAAACTAGCCTTGAGGCTTCTGCTCCTTGCAGGGCAGTAGGATTGAGCATGCCCAGAGACATCTCTGAAAGGCAGTTTCCACTCTTGAACAACCTCAGAAAAGAGAGTGTATGGCCTCGTATGAGATAGGATGATGATTCTGAATCTCTGTTCTTAACAGTTTATGTTCTGGGGGCATAAATGGTTTGGTTTGTTTGCAATTTATCTATGTGCCCAGTTCTCTGACCCCTATGTTCCACACATAGTCTCTGTTTTCTTTCAAAACACAGCATCTCTTCAAGGTTCCAGGAAAAATCATCTCTCATAGAAAAGCCAGAAAGTGTCCAGACTTTTGCTGCTGGACCCAAGATAGACAGAGGGAGGGAATTAAATCACATACAACTTAACCAAAAACTTTTGAATTCTTGTTAGACTTTTAGTCTTCCAAAAAACAAGCCCCATGCAGGACATATCACCATTGTTCCATCTTTCCCCAGTGTTGCAAGGGACTCAGGGCTTTCACAGTGACTGCCCCCAAGTCTACATAATAAGCCCCCAGTGGCCACCAGAACAAAGGCCTCTTTAGAAGTTAACTGAGCTGCATCTGTTCTTTATCATGTTCTTTCCTCTGGAGTCAGAACTCTCCCCAATAAAGGACCCCATCCCCCCATCAGCCACGCTTTGTCATCCTCCTGCAGCTGCAGAGCCGAGCCTGTCTGGCCAGTGGGGTCAGAGAGAGCAGCACTCTCCTGAAGTAACACTGGGTCCAACTAAGAAGAAATATAGACAGGTGAGAGTTCAGGTGACTGAGCTGACTGATGTGCTGATTATTGGAGTGGAAGAGAGACGGCTAGAAGTGGCCTTGCTATATCAAGGAAAAGCTGAGACTCAGAGGAGGCAGCCCCTTTCCCTGGGTCACAGTCAAGTTCCTGACCTTTAAGAAGAAGACCCAAGCCCCCACCTGGCACTAGTGCATGTCCTAGCATGTTCCCTCTGAAACTCAAAGTCACACAGTCCAGATTTCCAGACAGAGGGTTGCAGTGGGGCTGGGGAGGGATTGGGGTGGGTAGGTTGGTCCTCAGTGCCCCCTGGCAGATGCCAAATGGAGCAGCCCAATCCTACAGTCACAGGCTCTAGGCCAGGGGAACACAGGCTTGCCTGGGGTGCTTCAGATGGGAGCAACCCACAAAAGCCCTGGGTGCAAGAAACACACTCAGCCAGAAACCAGGAAGGACTGCGTGGCTGCCCTTGGGGAGTGGAAGGAGGGAGTGACACCCATTGTGTCTGAGGAAGAGGGGGTGACCACGATGTGGGCTCTAGTGGGCCACAACCATGACTTTTGTTTTAAATGAAGAGGGGTTTTAAGCCAAACAGTGACTTGGTTTGTAAAGACCAAATAGGCAGAAAACTGTTGCATTCATCCAAATGGAAGAGGTGAAGGGTGCCTGGTGGTGGCCATGGAGAGTTGTTTGCATTCAATTATAATTTGAAGGTGGACTCAGGAAGATAGGCAAAGGGAGCTGAAGAAAAGGTGACATCAAGAATGACCCTGAATTCACTGCCTGCGAGGTCATGAGGGGACCATTGAGATAAGTGGTTGAGGGAAACGACCCACTGGGTGGGGAAGATCAGGACCCAGGACAGGAAGTTCCTCTGGAGGTGCCTTCAGGACATCAAGGAGGTAGCTGGACATGCAGTCCAGAGCCACAGAGAAAGTGACCTGGAGTGACAGCCTTGAGTGACAGTGGTGTAATGATAGTAACAGGAGTGTGGCACAGGCAGGATGACAAGCACGTGTGCCTGGAAAAGAGAGCGCAACAGGCTGCAGAGGTTAAGAGCAGCACCTTCCGGGCAAGGCCAAGTGAAGGGCAGCGGCAGTGTGACTGTGGGGAGGCCAGGCCCCTGGGGCCCAGCTCAGGGCCTGCTCCATGCTCTCCAGGGGATCATTACCCCATCAGCCTGGCTCAGAGCCATTGTCAGGTGGGGGAGAAGGGCACAGACCCACTCCCGATGGATTAGTCAACAGGGGTCAAGAGAACGCAGGATGCAGCTCTTGGCAGCTCCCACACCCACTGCATCCACCCAGTCCACAGACTGTGCTCCTCTGGCCTCTCAGGCTTGTATCCGTGAAAAAGGAGCTGTACTAGTTTCACCTCTGTGCAGAATTAGGAGAAGCGACTTCCGGACACAGTCATTAGAATGACACAAAACAAAACGTGTGGACACTAAGAGGGGAAAGGGCAGGGGATGAATTGGGAGACTGGGACTGACATGTGTATATACTATTGATACTATGTATAGAATCGATAACTAATGAGAACCTGCTGTAAGCACAGGGAACTCTACTCAGTGCTCTGTGGTGACCTAAATGGGAAGGAAATCCGAAAAAGAGGGGATATGTGTATACACATGACTGAATCACTTTGCTATGCAGTAGAAACTAACTCAACATTGTAAAGCAACTATACTCAAATAAAACATTTTTTAAATAGGGAAAAAGGACACAGTTATGCATGTTGATTGTTGTCGTTTAGTTGCTCAGTCGTGTCCAACTCTTTCATGACCCCTTGGACTGTAGCCCACCAGGCTCCTCTGTCCATGCAATTCTCCAGGTGGGAATACTTGAGTGGGTCACCATGCCTTCCTCCAGGGGATCTAACTCACCCAGGAACCAAGCCTGCATCTCCTGCATCACAGGTGGATTCTTTACCCACTGAGCCACCTGGGAAGCCACCTGATAAGTAAATGGAGTCAATCATCAAATCAATTAGCAGATTCTTGGTCAATGAAATTGATTATGGAAAATTAATGAATTAGGACCACCCCCCAAAATACTGATTTAAAAAAATTTTTCAGCCCAATAATGTTTGGCAAATCAGCCAGCATAATCTCTGTGTACAGTGTATTCCATAAGCAAATAAACCTTGTAAGTTTCTCAGGAAAATGCACTGATTTTGATAATGATGTCAAGATGCAACTATTCCACTGGTAAGACACCCAGTGTGATACAGCAGTTACCCCTGCTCCCCACTTCAAAGTTCTCCTCTAGAAATTTCTTGCCAATACTTTTTACATAGATCTTCATTATGTCCTGACATGGACCCACTAACCATTTTTTCTATATTCAGGAGAGAACTAATTTAATTAATGGAACAATAAGAATGTATTGGAATATTTTTCATAGCTCAAATCTGCTGAAAAAATGCAAAATGTTAATTTAGAAAAGTATTAATACGTTCTTTATAGATAATACACTGCCCGTTGCCTGATACATTTTAAAGCAATTGATAAACACCAGACATATGCAATTATGGGTCTCATGAGATAACATAAACAGCATCTTTTTCTTAAAAACAACCTGGGCAGCCTAAGAGTATTAGCAAGTGATATAAAAGAGGCTAATTATCACAGCAGACTGGGGCAGCAATCTTTTTTGGGAGGGGGGGCAGCAATCTTTAGCACATAGACAATGCAGCCTTCCTTCAAACAAATGGGTGAGAACGGTTTTTCTTTTCCAAGAACCATCTTTACAGAAGAAACAGATGTAGATAAGATCATTGTGCAGAGGATGGCACCAGAAGCCTTTCTTGGCTCATTGGTGACCATAGTCCTGCTTTGCCATCTTAAACCCATCCCCCACCTTGAGGCCGTTCCTAAAGAGCAGCTTGTCCACATCATAACTTCAAACATCTCTGTGCTTTGATGGTCCCAAGGTGCAGTCCAGACTCCTTGCTGTGGCTCACAAGGTTTGCACAACCTGGGCCAAGTGACCTGTCAGCCCCTCCCACCTCTGGGGCCCCTATTCTGGCTCTAGCAGCCTCTGTGCTCCAGTCTCTGCCACATTCCCCTACCCACTTTTAGACTTTCAAGGACCAGGTCAGGTACACTCTCCAGAACCCACCTTCCAAGGACTCCACAGCATCTCGTTAGCTGTGTCTCACCTGAAATAGGCTCTCAGAAATATTNTTTCAAGGACCAGGTCAGGTGCACTCTCCAGAACCCACCTTCCAAGGACTCCACAGCATCTCGTTAGCTGTGTCTCACCTGAAGTAGGCTCTCAGAAATATTCTGTTTAATAAATGAATAATGAGCGAATGGGGGGAGCAGTTGACAGACCATCCCAAATCCCTGACCAGTTCCCACCAAGATGAGGTAAGCCTGTGAGCACAATGACTAAACAGTGTCCCCTTAGAGAAAAAGGGTGCTGCCTGTGGCTCGGGTCTTCTGACAGGCCCAGGACTCTGTTGTGCTACCTCTCCAGACTGAGACTAAGGCACAGCCTGAACCAGCAAAGTGAGTGACCCTATGTTAAGCCCAGGAAGGCTGATGGCAGCCTTTCTGTTCTAAGGAGTGTGCTTCCTTGTGCTCCAGCAAGCAGATAAACTCTTCTGTGTGGCAGTTCAGCTCAGTGGAGAGAGATGGCGAGAAGGACTGTCCCAGAACATCAGCTGGGCATGATCCTGAGTTAGAAGGTAGCTGTCTGCAGAGGAGGGGGCCAAAGCACACCATGCTCCAACCTACCGCCACCACCCTCCCTTCCCTGCCCTGCACGGGACCAGGTTTCCTAAAAGGAGAACAGAATCCTGGAGGTTCCAATATTGCACAGGACTCAGCAGTCAACATTGATTGGATGATTGATAGATAACCTGTGAGGGCACCAGTGCGTGGGGTTTNTTCTTGCCAATACTTTTTACATAGGTCTTCATTATGTCCTGACATGGACCCACTAACCATTTTTTCTATATTCAGGAGAGAACTAATTTAATTAATGGAACAATAAGAATGTATTGGAATATTTTTCATAGCTCAAATCTGCTGAAAAAATGCAAAATGTTAATTTAGAAAAGTATTAATACGTTCTTTATAGATAATACACTGCCCGTTGCCTGATACATTTTAAAGCAATTGATAAACACCAGACATATGCAATTATGGGTCTCATGAGATAACATAAACAGCATCTTTTTCTTAAAAACAACCTGGGCAGCCTAAGAGTATTAGCAAGTGATATAAAAGAGGCTAATTATCACAGCAGACTGGGGGGGGGGGCAGCAATCTTTAGCACATAGACAATGCAGCCTTCCTTCAAACAAATGGGTGAGAAACGATTTTTCTTTTCCAAGAACCATCTTTACAGAAGAAACAGATGTAGATAAGGTCATTGTGCAGAGGATGGCACCAGAAGCCTTTCTTGGCACATTGGTGACCATAGTCCTGCTTCGCCATCTTAAACCCATCCCCCACCTTGAGGCCGTTCCTAAAGAGCAGCTTGTCCACATCACAGCTTCAAACATCTCTGTGCTTTGATGGTCCCAAGGTGCAGTCCAGACTCCTTGCTGTGGCTCACAAGGTTTGCACAACCTGGGCCAAGTGACCTGTCAGCCCCTCCCACCTCTGGGGCCCCTATTCTGGCTCTATCAGCCTCTGTGCTCCAGTCTCTGCCATATTCCCCTACCCACTTTTAGACTTTCAAGGACCAGGTCAGGTGCACTCTCCAGAACCCACCTTCCAAGGACTCCACAGCATCTCGTTAGCTGTGTCTCACCTGAAGTAGGCTCTCAGAAATATTCTGTTTAATAAATGAATAATGAGCGAATGGGGGGAGCAGTTGACAGACCATCCCAAATCCCTGACCAGTTCCCACCAAGATGAGGTAAGCCTGTGAGCACAATGACTAAACAGTGTCCCCTTAGAGAAAAAGGGTGCTGCCTGTGGCTCGGGTCTTCTGACAGGCCCAGGACTCTGTTGTGCTACCTCTCCAGACTGAGACTAAGGCACAGCCTGAACCAGCAAAGTGAGTGACCCTATGTTAAGCCCAGGAAGGCTGATGGCAGCCTTTCTGTTCTAAGGAGTGTGCTTCCTTGTGCTCCAGCAAGCAGATAAACTCTTTTGTGTGGCAGTTCAGCTCAGTGGAGAGAGATGGCGAGAAGGACTGTCCCAGAACATCAGCTGGGCATGATCCTGAGTTAGAAGGTAGCTGTCTGCAGAGGAGGGGGCCAAAGCACACCATGCTCCAACCTACCGCCACCACCCTCCCTTCCCTGTCCTGCACGGGACCAGGTTTCCTAAAAGGAGAACAGAATCCTGGAGGTTCCAATACTGCACAGGACTCAGCAGTCAACATTGATTGGATGATTGATAGATAACCTGGGAGGGCACCAGTGCGTGGGGTCTCCCCAGGTAAAGCTGTCTGGGAACAAGGTTCACTCTGCAGAGCTGCCGACTATAAACTATACAACATGACCTGGTGCTCATCCCAGGGAAATCACGGCTTAGAAGGACAACTTGTCTGTAGGTAAAGTTGATGTTCCCCAAAGCTTACTCTAGGACCCTCTACATACATTTCCAGAGCNTGGGACCAGATGCCATGATCTTCATTTTCTGAATATTGAGCTTTAAGCCAACTTTTTCACTCTCCTCTTTCACTTTCATTAAGAAGCTTTTTATTTCTTTACTTTCTGCCTTAAGGGTGGTGTCATCTGCATATCTGAGGTTATTGATATTTCACACCCCTTAGGATGACTATAATCAGAAAGGTAAAATAACAAGAGTTACTGAACGTGTAGAGAAATTAGGCCCCTCATACATTAGTTGTGGGAATGTAAAACTGTTCAGCCTCTGTGGAAAACTGGTGTCTCTTCAAAAAGTTAAATGCAGTTTTGCCATATAACCCAGCAATTCCACTCTTACATATACATGCAAGAGGAGTGAAAATAGATGCTCAAACAAATGCACGTACATCCTTGTTCATAATAGCACTGTTCACAGTTTTCAAAAGATGGAAATAGCCTAAGTGTCGGTATATCAATTGATTATTTTAAATGTGGTATATACACACAATAGAATACTGTCCATTCATAAAAGAATGAACTGCTGATAAACACTATGTGGATAAACCTCAAAAACATTATACTAAGTGAAATGCCAGAAGTAAAAGACCACATATTATTTGATTCTATTTATACAAAATGTTCAGAATAGGCAAATCTATAGAGACAGAAAGTAGATTAGTAATTGCCAGAGGCTTGGAGAAAGGGTACTAGGGAAGAACTGCTAGTGAATATTAGACGTCTTTGGGGTGTGATGAAATACTCTAAAATTATAATAATTGCATAACTCTTAATACACACACACAAAATATTGAATTGCCCACTTTTAATGGGTGAAATGTATGGAGTGTAAATTTTATTTCACCTGACTAAACAAAATTGTCTGTGTATGAGGTGTTTCAGATAATTCACATATTCTATACTAGCCTTGCCTGGGCAGAACATAACCATAGCCATGGGGCAGGAATCATGCCTTCATTGCAGAAAATCCATGGAGCAATTTATGAAAGATTATGTCTCCAGATGATGATCTAACTAACTGGAATACTCCTGAGATAACAGGAATAACTTTTGTACAATATTTTCCATTTTGAAATGTGCTTTATAATTGATCTGAAGGCTATCAGCTTAAGTCATTTCTTCATGACAGTCCAGCAATGAGTTCAGTTCACTTCAGTTCAGTCGCTCAGTCATGTCCAACTCTTTGCAACCCCATGAACCAGAGCACGCCAGGCCTCCCTGTCCATCACTAACTCCCAGAGTCCACCCAAATCCATGTCCATCAAGTCGATGATGCCATCCAACCATATCATCCTCTGTCATCCCCTTCTCCTGGCCCAATCTTTCCCAGCATCAGAGTCTTTTCCAATGAGTCAGCTCTTCCCATCAGGTGGCCAAAGTATTGGAGCTTCAGCTTCAACATCAGTCCTTCCAATGAACACCCAGGACTTATTTCCTTTAGAATGAATTGGGTGGATCTCCTTGAAGTCCAAGGGACTCTCGAGAGTCTTCTCCAACACCACAGTTCAAAAGCATCAATTCTTTGGCACTCAGCTTGCTTTATAGTCCAACTTTCACATTCATACATGACCACTAGAAAAACCATAGCCTTGACTAGACAGACTTTTGTTCACAAAGTAATGTTTCTGCTTTCCAATATGCTGTCTAGATTGGTCATAACTTTCCTTCCAAGGAGTAAATGTCTTTTAATTTCATGGCAGTAATCACCATCTGCAGTGATCTTGGAACCCAGAAAAATAAAGTCAGCCATGGTTTCCACTGCTTCCCCATCTATTTCTCATGAAGTGATGGGACTAGATGCCATGATCTTAATTTTCTGAATGTTGAGCTTTAAGCCAATTTTTTTACTCCCTTCTTTCACTTTCATCAAAGCTTTTTAGTTCCTCTTCACTTTCTGTCACAAGGGTGGTGTCATCTGCGTATCTGAGGTTATTGATATTTCACCCGGCAATCTTGATTCCAGTTTGTGCTTCCTCCAGTCCAGCATTTCTCATAATGTACTCTGCATATAATTTAAATAAGCAGGGTGACAATATACAGCCTTGACGTACTCCTTTTCCTATTTGGAACCGGTCTGTTCCATGTCCAGTTCTAACTGTTGCTTCCTGACCTGCATATAGGTTTCTCAAGAGGCAGGTCAGGTGGTCTGGTATTCTCATCTCTCAGAATTTTCCACAGTTTATTGTGATCCACATAGTCAAAGGCTTTGGCATAGTCAATAAAGCAGAAATAGTTGTTTCTCCAGCAATCAGACACACACACAAACATGAACCCTCATACACACATACCTTACAAACATGTGACACAATTTTGTTTAAGGCAGATTAAGATGTCAATCTCTTTGCAGCTTCTGATCTCCTTTTAGAACCATGTTAGCAAAAAGAGGGCTTCCCACGTGGTGCTAGTGGTAAAGAACTCACCTGCCAATGTAAGAGATGCAAGAGTAGCAGGTTTGATCCCAGGGTTGGGAAGATCCCCTGGAGAAAGGTACTGGCACCCACTCCAGTATTCTTGTTTGGAGAATCCCATGAACAGAGGAGCCTGGTGGGCTATGGTCCATAGGGTCACAAATAGCTGGACATGACTGAAGTAACTTAGCACACACACACACACACACACACACACACACACAGAGCAAAAAGGACAGCTTTGAGTTGATGAATTTGATATGAGGATGATCTGGTTGTGATAACAGTGTCACATCAATTTGGTCAGTCTCAGAAGACTGGGAAGGTCCAGGCAGGCACTGTCCTTAGCAGGTATAGAGGAGGGGGAGGAGCAAAGGGAGTCAAGCAGATGTAGCATCATTTGACTGTTCTAAAGGAAAGCTCTCACCAAGAGTTTGTGCAAACTATTGCCACAAAGGAAGGCAAACAAGACACCATGGCAAGGCAGACAGTATTTCCAAGCAGGGAGCCAGGCCCAGATTTGCAGGACCCAGGTAGGAGGATGGCGGGGGTTATGAGGGCCAGGTGGTCAGAGGGGCAGGCCTGTGAGCATCTGCTGTTTATTTGTATGTCTTCTTTCCCCTCCCATCCTTTCCCTCAGCACCTCAGCCACTGCCCTCCTGAGACCAACCAATGAAGAAGGCCACCTCCATGCCTGTAGATGATTTGTGAGTTGCTCCATCAACATGCGAGCCTACTGTGGAACTAGCTTCAGCCCCTCTGCCACTAGATTTGACAGGAAAAAGTCATTTTCAACTCGAACACAGAACAGTCCACCAGCATGTGTTCAAGATTGTAAAGCACCCTCTCCTGCAATCTCTTTTCCCACAAATCTTCTTTACCAGCCCCCACACACCACAAGCCAGTGGCTCTCACACTTCAGCCAGCATCAGAAACACTCAGAGGGTTGTTAAGTGGCACTGGGACCCTAAGTGGAGACCCCACATGCTGATACCCATCTTCCAAAAATTCTGCCCAAGCCTTCAGATGTCCTTGATAGCCATGTGACCTCAGAAAAGTTCTTGAATCTTGCCAAGCCTCAGTTTCCTTATCTGTACAATGGGGGTGATAGTACCTCCCAGCTCACAGGACTGTTGTGAGGATGAGTAAGCTAATAGGTATGAGGTTTGGGACAGTGCCTGATGCTCACTAAGCGCTGCACCCGTTTCTGAGCTTGTGACCATGCCTCAGTGACTACCGCAAGGATTAGGTGTTCGATGCATTCAGTCTCTGGTGGGGAACCCTGTTCATTTTCTCATGGGAAGTGGATCTGGTGCAGCTGTTTCTGCCTATATCATAGTTGACATTTCAATTTAGATGCCAGATGTATGCATCTCTTCACAGGTGTGTCAACTGATCTGGCAGCTTTGAGTGAGAATTTCCTTTCCAGATGTGATGTGCTGGCATCTGCCCCGACTTCTCAGCTCATTACAACCCTCCTTGCCCAGGCCAGGTTGGGGAGCATGCAGAGGCTAGCCTATCCAGTTCAGTTCAATTTGCAGGTAACAATTACTTGACCTGTGTTGTAGTTTTATACCTTTAAATAAACTACAAGTTAGATATAGACAGATGGATACATAGATAGATATGTAACTGAATCACTATGCTGTACATCTGAAACTAGCACAATGTTGTAAATCAACTCTACCTCAATTTAAAAAATAAGCCACAAGTTCTTTGTAGGCAGTGATTCCTTCTTTTGTGCTGACAAGACATGAGGGTGCCCTGGGGAGAAACAAAGGTGCCTGTGCCTGAGTGAGGCCATTTGTGAAATGAGAGGTCAGGTGAGCAGAGCCGACACAAGGACTCATGGAGAGACAGATACTTGGAAAACCAGAAAGGACTGGGGCTTGGACAACCTTCTGGGACTCAGCTCATAGCAAGCACTCACTAGAAGTTGTGATCCAGCATCCACCATGTGGGCAGTCTTTACTGGCCTCTCCTCAGGCACAGTGGAAAGACCAGGCTGCCCCGTGTGGGATCCCAGCACCCAGCACAGCCTGGCTCATGGAGGGTCTCAGCTGGCATGACCAGAATGGGTGGCTGGGCTTGCAGTTGAACTCTGTGCTGCCAGGGGGCTGGGCCCCCACTCATAAGGGCAAGTCAGGCATTCACTCCTACTCACTATCTATTGTAGCCTATCGATTGCTACATGCTCGTTTCTGCTCTCCCAAGAAGTTGCAAACTGAGCATTTGATGATTTATCCCAGCAGCTTCTCACGCTTCTTTTCAAGCTGACAGGTGCCTAATTGTAGGCCCAGCCTTCCTAAGAGTGTACACTCTATGATCAGAGCTCCTTAGGGGCAGCAGAGAGGCTGGGCTGTGAGCTGAGAAGTTCTTTCTACAAGTCTTTGATCTGCATGTCTGCAGCCATTGTTCTCAAAATGTGGTCCTGGGCCACCACCATCAGCATTACCTGGAATCTGTTAGAACTCCACATTCACAGGATCCAGCTGAGATTAGCGCGCTCTGACTCCTGGGGGTTGGAGCCCGTCACTTTGTGCTTTATAAGCTTTCCAGGTGATTTCAGTGTACAGTAAAATTTGAAAGCCACCATTCTGAGGACCCCAGGAGAAGGTTAGGATTGAGGCAGTAACCCCATATTAAACGTGAAGAAATGCAAAGCCAAATGCACATTATTTGTTCAGCATGACTCGTTTGTGTGTTCTTTATTTTCTCATTAATTTGGTCAAAAACTTTGTACAGCACTGAGATAGGCACATGCGCGATGAGCCCCATATTCAAGAATTCACAGTCTGTTGAGAGGACTCAGCCCTGTGGAAGAGGGGATTAACATCTGCTAACGCAGTCAGCAAGCACTCTTGTGGCCTAGAAGTGCTGGGCAGCCGCCTCTGGACGTGATGATGAACATGTCACCACATGTCCAGGATCGTGGAAGCTGTACTGAGGAGGGTGCCAGATTTCCAGAGAAATACTCAGTGCTACAAATGTTCCCAGGGCAATGTGAGCAATGATGTGGCAGATGAGTAGACTGGTCTGCAGGGTCCAAACAGCCTATGGGGGTGAAAGCTGCATTGATGGGGGAGGATGGACAGGGATGGGAGGAAGGGAGGGGCAGCTGCATGTGCCAGGCTGCGATTCGGCACATCCAAGGGTCCAAGCATTGTTGGTCCCAGTGAGATATCAAGAGAGCAAGAAGATATTTGGATCTGGGACTCTGGTGAGAGACCAGGCTGAAGATGAGCAGGTGACAGTCTGCATGTTTGGTGTCTGTGAATCCTGACACCACATAGGGAGGGAGTGCAGGCATCCCACCTGATGGATAAGGGTGAAGACTGTCAAAGGTGAGAAGTTCCACTGTGAGGACATGACTTCCTAGCTGGTTCTCTTGTGTGCTCAGTTGGTTTTCTCTCAGTACCATAGGAGACCTGAGAGTTGGAGGGGAGGTGTCATGGACAAAGAAAGATCCCAAAGCAGAAAGAAAGGGTAGAATCCAGAGCATGGGAGGCTGTTGGCCTCAAAAAGAGAAGCTCACAGCTCCTCTGCTATGACAAGAAGGAGAGGGAAAGAATGGCTATAGATGTAAGATGACCGATGGCCTTGGAAATGGAAGCTACAGATATCCCTGGATGGCTTCCACCTTCCTAGAGAAGTATGTAGGTGTTCCCTGCTAAAGGAGAGGGAGGAGCTAGAGGTGGGAGGACAGTCCAGATATATTGTTGCAGGTAGTGAAAGTGCAAGCTAGCTGGGCAAATATACTGATGTTATTGTTTAGTCGCCCAGTCATGTCCGACTCTTTACAACCCTATGGAACTGCAGCATGCCAGGCTTCCCTGTTCCTCACTATCTCCCGAGGTTCGCCCAAGCTCATGTTCATTGCATCGGTAATGCCATCCAGCCATCTCATCCTCTGACACTTTCTTCTCCTTCTACCCTCAATCTTTCTTAGCATCTTTTACAAAAAGATATATCAACACTGACAGACTAGTGGAGGGCTGGGCAAGATGGGCAACACAGATGTACATCCTCCCTGAAAGTCAGCTCTCTGATTCCTCTGCCTGACAGATCCAGAAGTGATGCCTGTCTCCAAGCTAAGGAGAAAGACTGGAGAGCAGGCAGAAATTTTATGAAAATGGCCATGCCTTATACGGCCAGGAGTTTGTTTCAAGCCTTGGTTCTGATCAGGATTTAATGGTGGCCTCTGGAGCAGCCTAGGTGGCCTCACAGAGCCTCACCCTCTTTCTTACCAAAGAGGGATAATCACACAGTCTGCATGGCACTGTGCTGGTCCACAACAGTGGTGCAGTCACTGGGAAGAGGTAAAGCCATCTCACAGGCTCCCCAAGTAACCTTCATGTAGTCACACAGCTCTTCATAAAAGTGTTCAGCGAAGGTCCCCTGGGAGAGGACCTCAGCTTAATCACTTTTTCTCACCCTAATCCAAAGTAACTTAACCATGAACAGCCACAATACTTGTCACCCTAGGCCTTAAGTGGTCATTCCTTCAAAAGTAAATCCCTGGATTTTCTAAAGCTCTGAAATCAGCTAAGCTGATCTTCACTAAAGAGGCTTAAATGCACCTGACCTGTGTAATGCTCAGTGAGGCAAAGTGTGAACAAAGCAGCTGCTTCCTGAGGCACTTGCCTGGGGCTACACAAGTGCTTCAGGGATCCCTTTTGCTCCCCACTGTTGTTGTCCCTGGGTTTGCAAGAGGAAAGAGGGGCATCATCCTGCTTACAGACCAAAAAAAAGGAAGAAAGATTCCAGTAAAGGATAAATTCCATAGAAGTGGCATTCAAAATGTGAGGCTGCTCCTTTAGGAAGAGTATCTGCTTAGGGAGCTTTGAAGACTGGCCTCCACAACTTACTTCAAAGCTGAACTCTAATGAAACCTGCTCATCAAAACTATATAAATTAACTCTCTCATTAGGGCCCCAGCTACAGGCTGTATGCAAAACAGGCCCATTTAAATGTAAATCTTGACATTCAACCCAGGACTAGAAAAGAAATAGTTTCCACACCTAAGCACTGGTTAGAAGGATGAGGATTAAATATTAATTCTTTATGAAGGAAGATTTTTTAATCATGTTTACTTTTAGACCATCAGGATTCTGAGTCTCCTTTCCTTCTTGGAGAATATTGGATTTTTAATTACCTGAAATTCAGAGACAGCATCCACATACTTCTTGGGTTCTCCCTCAAGGCCACAGATAGTATGATTAAGTGTAATTTTGTTAAAAGTGGAGCTCCCAGCACTGTTAATTGGCAGGGGTCCAAAGGACACTAAAAATTTTTGAGTAGAAATGAAAACATGTGACTCTGGCCAAAAATGAAAAGAGAAACCTGATCTGTATAATAAACCATGCTGCTGATAAAGTTTCTGCTCTTCATAAGACAGCAGAAAAGCTAACATCCCCTATGCGTTGTGTTCTGCTAAAACAATCCTGGCAGAAATGTGGTCATTTCAGCTATCTAACAGCAATGTGATTTCCCTGTCTGCTTTTGCATCAGACAGCCTGGACTCAAATCCCTACACTCTCCTAACGAGCTGGGTGAAAGGAGTCTTGTAACTGATATGAGCCTGTTTGTTCAGTGGGGTGGAAACACCCTTCTGGCAGGATGTTATAAAGGTCAGTGTGACAGCCCAGGCCAGCATCCAGGTGCCCAGGCCCTCAGAGAACCTCTCTCACCTCCCCAGCCACCCACTGGGGTGGCCACATAGAGATCACAGCAGAACAGTGGGGACCAGGTTCTCGCTTTTCTTAATTGTGGCCATGCAATCCTGAGAATACGCCCCAGAGTCCTTTTTGGCAAGACAGGGAGCACCTCACTTTCCTGGACAGCTGTGAGAACACACTCAGCATCAAGTCAGTGTTAAGTTTCACCATCACCTTCATTTGCCCACAAGAACAACATGTGCCTGGATCATCCTGGAAAATGTGAAATAGCAGAGTGTGTATTTCCCCTCTTGAACATACTTAGAACACATACTTCTATACACAGGAAAGGCAACCAGGTGCTACAAACCCAGGACATCCACTGAGGCTCCATGGTGGCAATGGACAAATCCTCAGGACATCTGCTACATCTCAGAGCTCCAGAATTGACCTTGCTGGGTGCCCTTGAGCCCTTGGCATTGCATGCACACCTACAACTGCTGCTCCCGCTGCCCCTCCCCCAGGACCCCTGCTTGTCCTTGAAGTTCTGCCCTCACACTTCAACCACATGAGAATGAGTGTCTCCTCCACTATATGCATATTTTGATTTCTCGCTCATGGACCTTGCTGCCCCACCAGCCCTTCAGACATGCTCTGTGGAATCTATGTACTTCTCGGTACCATACACTGGCAGGAAACAGCAGTGGTCCTAAGTGGAACCTTGAAGACATTTAGAACCTCAGATCTCCACAGGCTCTAAAACACTCTAAATTATCATTTGGTCTAAGCAAAAGCAGTTTTCCTATTCAAATACAGTCTTTCAAGAGTCACCTAGCACCCTAACCCATTCTGAGTCCCTCCATTACGGAAATTCTGGAGCTTCCACTGGGCTACAATCTGAATAAGACTAACTCTTGCTTTTAAGAGCCTCACAGTCCAGTTAGAAGCAGGGTGGTCAAGAGTCAAAAGAATACCCCAGCACCAGCAAGCCCAGGATGATACAAGCCCCTGTGCTCCTGAAGGCCAGGACCCAGAGCCTGTGTGGCTTAAAGAAAGATGGGCTGGAAAAATGGGCAGGAATGAAAATGGAATGGGCCCCGTACCCCAGGACAAGGAGCACAACCATCATCAGGGCCGCTTGAATCTAGGGAGTGACTGGTCTCCTTGAGAACCACTCCAGTACAGATGTTGGATGCAGGAGATCCAAGGGGCAGGTAGACCTCTTAGTGGAGAGACTGCTTCTTGGGTCTAGGAAGACAGAAGGTGGCAATGGAGAGGATTCATGTGAGGCAGAGATAGCTTAGAAACCAGGATCGGGGCTTTGTTCATTCGCAGGAGGCTATTGCAAGCTGGATTAAGGGAAAGCAGATGCCGTGATGCCTGGGTGTGAGATGTCTGCACTGGATACAAGATAGGCATCAAGAACCTGTGAAAAGAAGTAGAGATGGTAGGGCCAGGCAACATAGTGCAGGTTGGAGAGGGCTCGACTAGGCAGGAAGCCCTTTGGGGCATGTGTTGCCATCAGGATGGTCCTTTACCAGGCTGAGGAGGCAAGGCCTTTGGATACCCATCTCATGAAGACCACAAAAGAGAACCTGAAGGAGCTGACAGTTGGATGCTGTCCACTGTCCTCGAATAGGGTCAGTGGTTGACTCCATGCTCACCACTGGCACTTGCAAGAGAAGGGCAGTTGGAGGTGACAGCTCTGGCTTCTGTCACTGTTTGAGGAAACAGACATAGGGATGATAGAAGTAGGAATGGGGCTGAGTACAGTGTGGGAGGAAAGAGGAACTTAGGAGCCTGCTGAAGCTGCTGGGATTTCTGTGTCCTCTTCACAGAGTCCTAAGACATGCCCTGTTCATTTGAGTAAGCATAGGAAAGTTCCATCAGGCACTGCAAAGAAAATAAAACACTCTAGAACAAGAATTCAAAGAAAACAAGTTCTGCTTTGCATATTTGTATCAAAGGAAACTGCTCCCCATGAAATTGTATAGACTCCTCCTTTGATAGTCCAATGTGAGAGCAAGTTGTGAAATACAGGAAATTTCAAGATTTAATTAAAACCCAGTTCACCATACTGAGTTCGCTTACAAAATATAGCAAAGATTAATGAGAGATATCAAACCAAACTATTTGTGCATGACCTGTTGGGTCATAATTTATGGGCATGAGAGGAAAAGAACAAGATCATAGCCCTAAAATAAATTTACTGCTTCTCTAGCTTAAGTTAAATGGAAATAATAAAAACCCTTGGGTCAGTTAAACTGCACCAGAATGAAATGGTAGGCGGGCCAGGTAGGAGACAATCAATCAGCAGGTATCTCTCTGTTAAATGCACCACTACATTCACTGGGAAGGGCACGGGGAGGGAAAAGGAGGCCCCACCTTACTCCATTTACTCCTCACATGACTATAATGGTGATTAGCCCTGCTTCCCAGAGGAGGAAACTGAGGCTGAGGGAGACCAAGCCACTTGCCCACAGCTGAAGTTCCAGAGGGCCTCCAGGTAGCTCAGTGGTAAAGAATCTGCCTGCCAATGCAGAGATACAGAGACTTAAGTTCAGTTCCTGGGTAGAAAGATCCCCTAGAGTAGGAAATGACAAGCCACTCCTGTCTTTTTGCCTGGGAAAGCCCATGGACAGAGGAGCCTGGTGGCCTATAGTCTATGGGTTGCAAAGGGTCAGACACAACAGAGCATGCATACGTGCAATGCCTGAAGGTGGTGGAGCTGGGACTGGACTGGCCATCTGGCTGAGTCCATGCTCCCCCACTGCAACCTGCAGCCACCCTTACACTCCATCATTCCAGGGCCCTGACCATCTAAGTGAGCAGATGTGGGTGGAACATGCCAAACACCAGACCCAGACAGGGACGCCCAACTTAGGACAGGAGTGGCTGGACAATGAATCCCCCAAAAATGTCCATGTCCTGCTCCCTGGTACCATGTTACCCTATGTGAAGGTTGATTCCAATGCGTCAACTTGGCTGGGCCACAGAACCAGCTATTTGGTAAAATATTATTGTAGATGTTTCTGTGAGGGTGTTTTTAGAAGAGACTAACACTCAGATCAGTAGACTTTTAGTAAAATAGTTGACCCTTCATAAGGTGAGTAGATTTCAGCCAATCAGTTGAAGGACTTGAAAGCAGAGACTGAGGTTATCCAGGGAAGAGGGAATTCTGCCAGCTTTCGGACTTGAGCTGCAACACTTCTTCCTGGGCCCTCCCTGCTGGCCCACCCTGTAGAGTTCAGTCTCATGGGTCAGTTCCTTAAAATGAATCTAAGTGGCTAGACAAACAAACAGACAAAAAAGATAATATTGCAGAAGGACTGGGAGAGTGATGGATATCAGCATGTATATACATATATATGCATATATATATATATATATTCTAATTCTGGAAAACCTGATGATCCATTCATTGTTCAGTCGCTCAGTCATGTCTGACTCTTTGTGACCCCATGGACTGCAACATGCCAGGCTTCCCTGTCCTTCACAATCTTCCAGAGCTTGCTCAAATTTATGTCCATTGAGTCAGTGATGCCATCCAACCATCTCATCCTCTGTCACTGCCTTCTCATCCTCTCTTCAATCTTTCCCAACATCAGGGTCTTTTCTAATGAGACAGCTCTTCACATCATGTGGCCAAAGTACTCCAGTACTTTGACAATACATACTACATGGTGAAAGAAGGATTTTGCAGATGTGATTGCTAACAATGTTAAGATGGAGGAGATCATTCTGGATTTTTCCAGGCAGGCCCAGTGCAATCACACAGACCTTTATAAAAGGGAAGCAGAGAGATTTCCCTTGTGATCCAGTGGTTAAGAATCAATACAAAGGACACAGGTTTGATCTCTGGTCAGGGAACTAAGATCGTGTATGACATGGGGCAAAACTCACATGCCACAACCACAGAGCCACATGCTCTGGAGCCAGGCATCACAACTTGAGAGAAGCTCACACACTGCAATGAAGATCCCATGTGCTACAACTAAGACCAGATGCAGCTATTAAAAATAAATAAATAAATATTATAATAAAGAAGAAGAGGAATGAGGCAGAGAGTGGAAGGATGCAGTTAGAGGCCAAGGAAGGCCAGCAGTCCCCAGAAGCTGGAAGCAGCAAGACACAGATTCTCCCCAGAGGCTCTGAAAGCTGGAGCAGGGCTAACACCCTCATTTCAGACTTCTGACACCCAGAGCTCTGAGAGAATAAATTTCTATTGTCATAAGCCATCAAGTTTGTGGCAGTTCATTATACTAGCCCCAGGAAACTAACAGAGGGCAACTTGCAGAAGAAAGCAGGAGCTCTTCCTGGTGGCTGGAGTGCCTATCATTGAACAAAGCCTCAAGGGGCACTGCTTAAAGTGCTGTCTCACCCATCCCAGTCCCCAAAATATCCCCTCTGGCAAGTCTCCTCAACTGCACCTTTTTTCCCTTCCTGGAAGGGGCTGGCATTGAAAACAGCTTGACCACACTGCAGACCATTGAGTGTCTTTGGGACGGCCACACTTCTCCCCCCAAGCCACAAGCACAGCCCAACTAAGCTGAGGAATCAGGACATTTGCAGGGGTACTCATGGAGAACAGGAGCTGAGTGGGAGTTCTTTGCAACACAGGCTGGGAGGGGAAAGGGAATCTTCTTCACATATTCTGTTTAACAACTGCATACCGGGTCCCAGGCTGCTGTTAACTGTTCTGCCTTCAATCACTTTTCCAATCTTAACAAAGCTAAGCTCCTTCTCACCACACCTAAAGACTCAAGAGGAGCAAGACTCTGAGTAAAGAGCAGGACCGCAGGGCATCCCACCCATTCTGCCCTCAGTTCATATATCAGGGAAGTCCAGCCACAGCTGAGTCTAGGGCCCAACCCTAGGTTCTGCTCAGCACTCCCAACTCAGACTCAAGGACAAACTCTCAGAGCAGAAGGTGGGGGAAATGAGGGTGCTGAGGGGGAAGCACTGTGGGCTGACACACAGCAGTGTCCAGGATAATAAGTACAATGTCCACCACCACAGTCCATGGACACCCCTTCCTAGACTCAAAAACAGCTCAGTCCTTCCCTCCCTCTGGGGTCACTTTCCCAGCATCAGTGATAACACATGTAACATCCATCCCTTGTTCTGCATGGTGTTCCGAGGTGGCAGCCCATTCTCAGCTCTTGCCTTTGGACTGTGCCAAGTACTGCAAACAACCTGGGAGCCACCTAGATGAGGTTGTAGAGACAAGGAGGAGACCAGGGCAGTGCCAGACACAAGCCACATCCACCTGAGCTCAGAGGAATCATCTCAACAGCCTTACTGCCTATCCCAACACACGTCTGAACTCATGTGATCTTCAGAGAATCTTATGACTTTAGGCAACAGCAAGACATGAGGGTGAAAGCAAGACAGAGGCCAGCCAATTAGGAATTGTATACCAACTACATCCAAACAGGACACCAAACAGAAATGAGATGCCATTAAAAAAAAAAGCATTCAGCTCAATAGGGTCACAGTGCAGCTGGCCGTGTACCGATCTGTGGTCACAGTGATGTCCATTAGTGGAGGGCAGCTGCAAGGTGTGTCCACAAGGACAGGCTCCCAGGGCCAGTTCTCTTACTTGGAACTGTCACCCCATCCAAACTGATGTCTTTAAAGATGTGCACAAAATGTTCATCACAGTTTCACTTGTAAGACCTAAAAAGTGCAAACGACCCAAAGTCTACCAATAGTGGAATGGATTCATAGATGATGGTAGACCATGGAATAATACAGAGCAACAAAAATGAGTAAACTACAGCTACACAAAACCGCACACAAATCTCAAGGTAAGAAAAAAGAAACCAGACACAGAAGAGAACATAACTATCTATACAATAGGGATCATGGTTACCTTTGAGGAAAAGAGGGTGTAATGATGGGAAGAGGCTTGAGAACACAGAATAATTTTGGAAATTAAAAGCATGATAGGTGAAAAGCAATCTACAGATGTATTGCAATCCCTACCAAAATACTCAGGACATTTTCCACAGAACTAGAACAAATAACCCTAAAATTTGTATGAAGCCATAAAAGACTCAGAATTGCCAAAGTAATCCAAGAAAAAAAAGAGCAAAGCTTGAGGCATAACTTTCCAGATTTCAGTTACAAAGCTATAGTAATCAAAGCAGCATGGTATTGGCACAAAAATAGACATATAGATCAATTAATCTTTGACAAAGGAGGCAAGAATATCCAATGGATAAAAATAGTCTCTTCAGTAAATGGTGTTGGAAAAACTGAGCAGATGCATACAAATGAATGAGGTTAGAACATACCTTTACACCATCCATGAAAATAAACTCAAAATGACTTAAAGGCCTAAATATACAACATGATATCATAAAATTCCTAGAAGAGAATGTAGGTAGAACATCCTCTGACCCAAATCTTAGTAATATTTGCTTAAGTCAATCTTCCAAGGTGAAAGAAATAAAAGCAAAAATTAGACAAATGGGACCTAATTAAAGTTTAAAAAGCTTTTGCACAGCAAAGAAAACCATCGTCAACCACATCATCAACCACAGGCCAGCCCCACACATCCACACACACACACACACACACACACACGCACAAAGACTACAGAATAGGAAAAGATATTTGTAAATAATGTGACCAACAAGGAGTTAGTTAACATTCAAAATGTACAAAAAGCTCATATAACTCAATACAGGGGGAAAAAATTCCATTAAAAAAAAGGCAGAAGATCTAAATAGACATTTCTCTGAAGAAGACATATAGATGGCTAAGAGGCACATGGAAAGATGCTCAAATGTCGTATGGCAGAAACCAATACAACATTGTAAAGCAATTATCCTCCAGTTAAAAATAAAAAGATGCTCAAAATTATTAGAAAAATGCAAATCAAAACTGCAACAAAGTATCACCTCACACCAGTCAGAATGGTCATTATCAAAAAGTCTACAAACAAGAAATAGAGAGGATATGGAGAAAAGGGAACCCTCCTATACCATTTGTAGGAACATTAACTGGTACAGTCACTGTGGAAAAGAGTATGGATATTATTTTTTAAACTAAAAAGAAAAATATAATCTGATCCAGCAATTCCACCCTTGGTTATACACCTTGAAAAGACAAAAGCTCTAATTTGTACCCCAATGTCCAGAGCATCTCTGTTTATAATCATCAAGACATGGGAGCAAACAAAGTGCCCATAGACAAACAACTGGATTAAAAAGACGTGGAATGTGTATACAATGGAATATTATGAATCCATAAAATGAATGAAATACTCCATTTGCTGCAACATGGATGGACCTAGAGAATATTATGTTTAGTTAATTAAGTCAGACAGAGAAAGGCAAGCACTTTATATCACTTATATGTGGAAGCTAAAAAATACACAAATGAATCTATATACAAAAAAGAAACACTCACAGAGAGAAAACAAACTTATGGCTAACAAAGGAGAAGGGAAGGGAGGGATGAATTACGAGTATGTGATTAACAAGCACAAACTATGATACATAAAATAGATAAACAGCAAGGATTTACCATATAGCACAGAGAATTATAACCTATTATCTTGTAATAATCTATAATGGAGTATAATCTTCCAAAATACTGGGTCATTACTGTTCTGTACACAACTAACACAATGTCGTAAATTAACTCTACTTCAACTTAAAAAAAGATAAGTGAAATTTTAAAACTCCTAGAAAAATTAGAAAATAAAGTTAACAAAATCTCCAAGAATTCAAGATAAGTATAAGAAACCATAAGAAAACTGAAGGTCCGATGTAGAAGATTTAATAAAGGAGGTACAGAAAGAGTGAAGACAGGTGATGCCAGGCCAGGGTTGCAGTTTTAACACAGCCCAGTTTTCTCCTTGCAGAGAGAAACAAGTAAGGCCACCTCCCAAGCTCTACATCACAGTCATCATGTCCCCCAGAGAGACTAGCTCTATCCGCAAGCCCTACGCTCAGAAATCTGAAAAAAGGTGGCAAGTGGACTGGCTTGATAAACAGGCCATTGTGAGTGCTGGGTCAACTACAGCCAGGGCTAGAGAAGCCTGTCAGTACAGAGCCAAATGTTGATCCTTGGGGAAGAGGTCCACTGACCAACAGGCCAGCCCCACACATCCATTCATTCACTCACCCATTCATCAGGCTCTTGTTGAGGGCCAGCCCTGGGCTGGGAACTCACTAGTGCTCCTGACCTGTGAAGATGATGGCTTAGCAATGCCCTGCGGCCACAACTGCCAGTGTGTGGACAGCACTGCTGTAGGAAAAGTCTATTGAGCAGCCTGCAGGATGTAACTGGGAATTTAACAATGCAGTGAAATCTTGAGCTCTGGAATGTCTTGCTTCACTATCACTTTTGCACAGCTTTGGTCAATGTCTTTGGCGGGGAGAAGGAAACTTAAATGCTTCTTTAGCTTCTACTAGGTTTTACATGTAATTAATGGAAAATCCCATGGATGGAGGAGCCTGGTGGGCTGCAGTCCATGGGGTCGCTAAGAGTCGGACACAACTGAACAACTCACTTTCACTTTTCACTCACATGCATTGGAGAAGGAAATGGCAACCCACTCCAGTATTCTTGCCTAGAGAATCCCAGGGACAGAAGAGCCTGGTGGGCTGCCGTCTATGGGGTCGCACAGAGTCAGACACGACTGAAGTGACTTAGCAGCTTAGCAACCACACATCTCAGAGCACCTGCACTGTGAATGAACATCCCAGAAAGGAGGCAGCTAAAATGGCAGCAGGGATGTGCATGAATGGGATACTGAGGGGAAGAAGAAGAAGGAAAAAAAAAAAAAACTCGTGAAAAAACTGTCATTTTTATGAGGCTGGAACCTCTCAATTACCTTTTGTTACGGGGGGAAACTACCCTCCACTCTTTGTAGAGGGAGCCATGCCAAGCGCTTTCCCCAAGGGAGAGGGAGGCTTATCCTACAGAGGTGTTAGGGCTCTCGGCCCTCTCTCCCCATCTCTCACCTGGGGTTCTCCTCTTATGAGGCTCACTACAGAGGGTAGAATAGCTCTGGCCCACCAAGGAGCCTCTCAGGCACTGCAAGTCTGTCTAAAGTTGGAGACTGGTATTAGAAAACCCAGTTTCTATCAGGAACAGAAATTAGGAAATGTATTGAGTTCCTTCAAACCCCCCAAAGTTGACCAGCAGAGATATCACCCTGAATTTCTCTAGGTTTCATGGAATTTTTAGCTCTGTCCTAGTATCTGCAATGAGTCTTACATCATCCACACCTCAGGCTTCATCAGCCCCTCTGCTCTCTGTCCTGCAGCAAGTCCCCTGCAGGCCTGGCTGCCTCACACACAACCCAACTTATCTCTTCCTCAAGAGAGGCTTACATGTTCCTGGTCTCCCTGGAACTCACCACCCCCACCCCTACAACCTGAGGCTCAGTAACACACACTTAACAAACAAGCGAACCAGACCTCACTCACTTCCCACAGCAAATCTGGGCTTCTCTAACTCTCCGTGGAGAAAGGCCTATTTCATTAAATTCCCATATGTTGCAGACTGATTATTTAGCAAAGAACTACCCTTATGGCANAAAGGAGAAGGGAAGGGAGGGATGAATTACGAGTATGTGATTAACAAGCACAAACTATGATACATAAAATAGATAAACAGCAAGGATTTACCATATAGCACAGAGAATTATAACCTATTATCTTGTAATAATCTATAATGGAGTATAATCTTCCAAAATACTGGGTCATTACTGTTCTGTACACAACTAACACAATGTCGTAAATTAACTCTACTTCAACTTAAAAAAAGATAAGTGAAATTTTAAAACTCCTAGAAAAATTAGAAAATAAAGTTAACAAAATCTCCAAGAATTCAAGATAAGTATAAGAAACCATAAGAAAACTGAAGGTCCGATGTAGAAGATTTAATAAAGGAGGTACAGAAAGAGTGAAGACAGGTGATGCCAGGCCAGGGTTGCAGTTTTAACACAGCCCAGTTTTCTCCTTGCAGAGAGAAACAAGTAAGGCCACCTCCCAAGCTCTACATCACAGTCATCATGTCCCCCAGAGAGACTAGCTCTATCCGCAAGCCCTACGCTCAGAAATCTGAAAAAAGGTGGCAAGTGGACTGGCTTGATAAACAGGCCATTGTGAGTGCTGGGTCAACTACAGCCAGGGCTAGAGAAGCCTGTCAGTACAGAGCCAAATGTTGATCCTTGGGGAAGAGGTCCACTGACCAACAGGCCAGCCCCACACATCCATTCATTCACTCACCCATTCATCAGGCTCTTGTTGAGGGCCAGCCCTGGGCTGGGAACTCACTAGTGCTCCTGACCTGTGAAGATGATGGCTTAGCAATGCCCTGCGGCCACAACTGCCAGTGTGTGGACAGCACTGCTGTAGGAAAAGTCTATTGAGCAGCCTGCAGGATGTAACTGGGAATTTAACAATGCAGTGAAATCTTGAGCTCTGGAATGTCTTGCTTCACTATCACTTTTGCACAGCTTTGGTCAATGTCTTTGGCGGGGAGAAGGAAACTTAAATGCTTCTTTAGCTTCTACTAGGTTTTACATGTAATTAATGGAAAATCCCATGGATGGAGGAGCCTGGTGGGCTGCAGTCCATGGGGTCGCTAAGAGTCGGACACAACTGAACAACTCACTTTCACTTTTCACTCACATGCATTGGAGAAGGAAATGGCAACCCACTCCAGTATTCTTGCCTAGAGAATCCCAGGGACAGAAGAGCCTGGTGGGCTGCCGTCTATGGGGTCGCACAGAGTCAGACACGACTGAAGTGACTTAGCAGCTTAGCAACCACACATCTCAGAGCACCTGCACTGTGAATGAACATCCCAGAAAGGAGGCAGCTAAAATGGCAGCAGGGATGTGCATGAATGGGATACTGAGGGGAAGAAGAAGAAGGAAAAAAAAAAAAAACTCGTGAAAAAACTGTCATTTTTATGAGGCTGGAACCTCTCAATTACCTTTTGTTACGGGGGGAAACTACCCTCCACTCTTTGTAGAGGGAGCCATGCCAAGCGCTTTCCCCAAGGGAGAGGGAGGCTTATCCTACAGAGGTGTTAGGGCTCTCGGCCCTCTCTCCCCATCTCTCACCTGGGGTTCTCCTCTTATGAGGCTCACTACAGAGGGTAGAATAGCTCTGGCCCACCAAGGAGCCTCTCAGGCACTGCAAGTCTGTCTAAAGTTGGAGACTGGTATTAGAAAACCCAGTTTCTATCAGGAACAGAAATTAGGAAATGTATTGAGTTCCTTCAAACCCCCCAAAGTTGACCAGCAGAGATATCACCCTGAATTTCTCTAGGTTTCATGGAATTTTTAGCTCTGTCCTAGTATCTGCAATGAGTCTTACATCATCCACACCTCAGGCTTCATCAGCCCCTCTGCTCTCTGTCCTGCAGCAAGTCCCCTGCAGGCCTGGCTGCCTCACACACAACCCAACTTATCTCTTCCTCAAGAGAGGCTTACATGTTCCTGGTCTCCCTGGAACCCACCACCCCGACCCCTACAACCTGAGGCTCAGTAACACACACTTAACAAACAAGCGAACCAGACCTCACTCACTTCCCACAGCAAATCTGGGCTTCTCTAACTCTCCGTGGAGAAAGGCCTATTTCATTAAATTCCCATATGTTGCAGACTGATTATTTAGCAAAGAACTACCCTTATGGCAGAAAGTGAAGAGGAACTAAAAAGCCTCTTGATGAAACTAAAAGAGGAGAGTGAAAAAGTTGGCTTAAAGCTCAACATTCAGAAAACGAAGATCATGGCATCCAGTCCCATCACTCCATGGGAAATAGATGGAGAAACAGTGGAAACAGTGTCAGACTTTATTTTGGGGGGCTCCAAAATCACTGCAGATGATGACTGCAGCCATGAAATTAACAGACGTTTACTCCTTGGAAGAAAAGTTATGACCAACCTAGATAGCATATTCAAAATCAGAGACATTGCTTTGCCGACTAAGGTCTGTCTAGTCAAGGCTATGGTTTTTCCTGTGGTCATGTATGGATGTGAGAGTTGGACTGTGAATAAGGCTAAGTGCTGAAGAATTGATGCTTTTGAACTGTGGTGTAGGAGAAGACTCTTGAGAGTCCCTTGGACTGCAAGGAGATCCAACCAGTCCATTCTGAAGGAGATCAGCCCTGGGATTTCTTTGGAAGAAATGATGCTAAAGCTGAAACTCCAGTACTTTGGCCACCTCATGCAAAGAGTTGACTCATTGGAAAAGACTCTGATGCTGGGAGTAATTGGGGGCAGGAGGAGAAGGGGACGACAAAGGATGAGATGGCTGGATGACATCACTGACTCGAACGGGAGTCTGAGTGAACTCCAGGAGTTGGTGATGGACACGGAGGCCTGGTGTGCTGCAATTCATANATGCTGGGAGGAATTGGGGGCAGGAGGAGAAGGGGACGACAGAGGATGAGATGGCTGGATGACATCACTGACTCGAACGGGAGTCTGAGTGAACTCCAGGAGTTGGTGATGGACAGGGAGGCCTGGTGTGCTGCAATTCACAGGGTCGCAAAGAGTCGGACATGACTAAGCAACTGAACTGAACTGAACAGAATAAAAATAAAATGTTATAAAAATGAAATGAAAAAATAATGACACACAGAGTACAAGCCCCCCACATCCTTGTAATTAGACATAGCAGACATGAATTACTCAGAAGAACTGCTACAACAGTTTCTAGCTACATGCCTCTATTCTGCCTTAATCTTTTTGTGCATAGGTTGTTCATGATGTGAGCACACTTGCACAGGGTCCCCTCCTTGCCACCTCTCTGCCTGTGCTCTGGAAGCTCAGCACAAGCCAGGAGGTTTGACCAAGCAGCCTATGTTCCTGAAACAAATTGCTTTTCTGGAGCCATAAAATTAACTTCTGGAGTAAAATATTAAACTTCACTCTGGAAACAGAATGATTTATACTCTTTACTGAAGAAAAATATCAGTTCAGCTTTTAGCTTCCCAAAGTAATTTAAATCTGAACTTAGTTTCAACCTTGAGAAAAAAAATAAATAAAAACAACAAAAAGCACTACTAAAGAAAGTCTTCCTTACTCAGGGAAATGTATGGCATGGGGATTTCAGCCCTTCTCAGTGCAAAGCCAGGTCCCTGTGGGACACTCCAGGGACCTTGCTGGAGGCCTATCTGCTGCCCATCTGTCTTTTGCCCTCACAATACTAGTCCACCACTTCTGCCTCTGACAGCCACAGTTCCCTGCAAACAGGACTAACCTGCAAGGCAGCAGCTAGTAAGAGAGCAATTAGAGGCACTGCCTTTACGGCTCTACCACGAAGGCACAGTCTGAGAGAGACTACAGGACAAATGCAGAACTGCCATCATACTGGTCAGTGTCTGGATTTCTGAAGCCGCTGTCTGTCCTAGCAATATACTGCATACACTTTCTCTATCTCCCTCTGTCCTCAAGGGCTGAGGGCACCTTTGCACATACAAGTCAAGCAAGCAGGCAACTGCTAAGAGCTGAGAGGTAAACAAAGCTTTGGGCAGTCTTTCAGGATTGTGCAGTGGGAGTTGAGTCTTGCCCAATGAGGAGGAGGTGATCTAGTGAGCACAGTCATGTCTCCCAGAGGGCTCACTTCACAAACACTAAGACCCAGCTTCAACTAGAGTAGGTTAAGGAGATTTCTTCATGTTAAAAGCCTGNCTGAGTCTCCTGTATTGGCAGGTGGATTATTTACCACTGAGCCACCAGGGAAACCATTGCATATTGATACATCTTAAACATAAGAACAAAAAGACAGAGAGAATGAAAAAGATATACATGAAAAACCTGATATGAAGCAACTTAAATGTAAGAATAAAAAGACTGAGAGAGAATGAAAAAGATATATATGAAAAAATTAATCAGAAGAAAAACTAATCAGAAGAAAGCTGATATATCGGCCAAATTTTGAAAGCACATTACTAGATAGAAACAGAAACATCTTCATGTGATAAAAGGATCAGTCCATGAGGAAGAATTAACATTTCTAAACATGGATGCACCTGATAAAATAATTTTAATATACATAAAGCAAAAGCAGATGAAACTAAAAGGAAAATCAGACAAATACACAATCATAGTGACAGACCTGAACAATTAATAAGGCAAGTAGACAAAAAAGTATTGCGAATACAGGTGATTTGAACAGCACCATTAACAAATCCACCTAGCAGACACATACAGAAGACAGTATCCCTATGCAGAATTCATGCTCCTTTCAAGCCCACATGAAATAATTATCAAACAATCCATAATATTGAGCTTTAAAGTCTTAAAGTCTCTGAGAGTATGTTCCTTGAGCATTCTAAATCAGTAGTCAATAACAAAGGTAAATATAAAATCCTCACGTTTGGGAATTTAAGCAAAATACTTGAAAAATAAATTCATGTGTGTTCAGTTGCAAAGCCGTGTCCAACTCTACAAGGCCATGGACTACAGCCCACCAGGCTCCTCTGTCCATAGTATTTTCCAGGCAAGTATACTGGAGTGGGTGGTCATTTCCTCCTCCAGGGGATCTCTCCAAACCAGGGATCGAATCTTGGTCTCCTGCATCTCTTGCATTGCTAGGCAGATTCTTAACCACTTTAGCCACCTGGGAAGCCCAATAAATTCAAAAGTCAAACAAAAAAGAAAAGTTACAGTGGAAATTTTAAAATACTTTGAACTGATGATGAAAATATGACATATAAAAGTTTGTGGGATATAGCTAGATTCAAAATTACTGAGAATTGTATAGCCATAAATGTAGATATTAGAAGAAGGGAGGCTGAAAAATAATCTCAGAAAAAGCAAAGAAAATAAAAACAAAGAAAGTAAAGACTTCCCTTGTGACCCAGTAGCTAAGGTTTCATGTTCCCAATGTAGGGGGCCCAGGTTCAATCCTTGGTCAAGGAACTAGATCCCATGTGCCACAACTAAAACCTAGCACAGCCAAATAAATAAGTAAATATTTTTTGAAGAACAAAAAAGTATCAGAACAATAATATTAAGAATATAAATTAAAGAAACAGGAAACATATAATTCAAAAAATCAGCACCACCAATTCTTTTTTTTAATTCTAAGATATCCAGTCAAGAAATAAGGAGAAAAGTCACAGCCAACTAATATCAAAAACAAAAAGAGGATCACCAGTATAGATTGTACAGAGATTTAAAAGATAGAAAAAGAATTTTATAAAAACTTTATGGTAACACATATGAAAATTTAAATAAAATGGATAAATTCCTTGAAAAACACAACCTACCAAGACTGACCAAAAAGAAAATCTAAATAAGTAGATATATTTTAAAAACTGAATTATTAACTAAAATTTTTCCCACATAGACATCTTCAGGTCGAACTAGATTTAACAATAAATTCTATTAAATTTTTAAAAAAAAATAATACAAACTCTTCCAGATAGTGAGGGGGAAAAAAGGAACATTTTCCAGCTTATTTTAATCTTGCTACAAAAAGTAGACAAGGGTATTACAAGAAAGAAAAACCACATATCAATATCTCATGAACATGGTTGCAAAAGTCATAAACAAAATACTAGCAAATTAAATCCAGTGACATATACCAAGAAATAAGGTATATTTATTTTAGGAAAGCAAAATTAGTTTACAAATAAATTCAACTAATATAATTCAACAGAGCATCCAATAAGGGAGTAAAATCATCTGAGCATCTTAATAGATACAGAAAAAGCATTTAATAAAATTCAACATCCACTTAGGAAAAAAAAGATTTTAGCAAAGTAGGAACAGAGGCAACTTCCTTAATCTAATAAATTGTATCTACTATAAACAGTCCCTGCAAAAAACATTTTCCCTATGCAGTAAAATATTGAAGACCTGCTCTCTGAATCAGGGTCAAGAAGGGATGACCACTGATTATCACTTCTATTTAACACTTTATTGGAGATACTGGCCAATGCCTAAGGCATGCAAAATGTAATTTTAAAAAATTGGAAAGGAAGAGATAAAACTATAATTTATATTTCTACATTCCAGCAACAACAACAAAAAAAGGAAATGAAATTTGAGAAAGGATATCCACTTATAACAGCCAGGAAACATGAAATACCTAAGATTAAATCTAACAAAGGAGGGGGGCACATCCTCTACACAGAAATACAATATTATAGAGGGAAATCTTAAGACACATAAACTCATACATTGTAAGTTTCTGTGAGGCAAACATGTCAGTTCTCCCCAGATTCAGTGACAAACTCAAAGCCATCCAATCCAGCTCCCAGTCTGCTCCCCTGCCTCATCTTGGTCAGTCCTGGTCCTGAGCCAAGCACAGGCCCCCCCAGGGCTGCCAGCTCCAAGCCTGGAGATGCACTTGCTTCCCCAAACAGCCACAGCATGACTGGAGACTTTGGAACCCCCTGTATCTCCAGTCAAGGCCGTTCTATGAGTCCTCAAGTGTCACCTGCCATTAGCAGACCTGCCTGCCAGCAACCTGCGCTCTGGAATGACCCCTCACATCATCTGCTTCCCTGTCCTGCACTGAAGATAATCTGCTGACTGCATACATCTGCCCCACCCCACTGGGCATGCTCACTTTCCTCTGAAATAGGCAACCTGGAGTCAGGCCAACACCAGTTTTTGTCCCAGTGTGGTCAACCTTCTGAAGCTTGTGTGTCCCCCCACTCCCCCACACGAGCTTGCATGTCCACACACACAATCCTGACATTGTAGTGCTGATGTGAGAATTAAGTACAATATAATGCAGACAGTACCTGGTCAGATGAGGGCCTGACATACAGTAAACGTTTCAAAATGAAGACAGATGGGAGATGTCAGGGAAACACTTTTCTATGAGAGTGTTCACATCTTCCTAAACAGTGGTGAGTCTAAAGCCAAACTTAATGGGCTTTTCCTGTCCTTCTTGAAGTAAACTCAGCCCTTCTGTACTTTTCTTTGCAAATTTCCTCATAGCATGGGTATTCTAAATATCCTGCTCTACTCCAGCCACCATAAAGTAAAATGGAGCCTTCACAGTACAAATTAATAGTAGGTCCTGCTTAACTAAGATTGATTTTATGTGAGATCTTGGGACCCTAATCACTTCATATGATCCATCCTTATTCTTGATCCTAAAACCTCCTTTGGAAACATGCTTTGTTAGGTACAATTTAAGTTTTCTGGTTTATTTATTGAGCTTCCATTATGTGATACTCACTTTATATGCCTTATCCCTAAACCTCATAACAACATTACAAAATTAGTTATTAATACCCCCATTTTACAGATGAAGAAAATGATGCTTGCAGAAGGGAGATGACCCTGCCTGAAATCACAAGTGAAACACTGCTGGAGTGGAGTGTACCATGAGTTTCTAACCCAAAATCATGCAGCCTCCCAGGGCCAACAGCTGGGAATGAGTTTCCAGACCCTCCTTCTTCTGAACACTGGGGATTTGTTTCAGCCCAATAAGTATCACTGGTCCATAGAAGTATTAACAGGAGAGAAGGAAGTGCATCGTTTCAACAAAGTTGACATGACTCTAAGAATTCCGAAGTTATCTCTCTACTTGGTCTTATGAAGACCAACAGGCCAGTACTCACCTTGATTTGGAGTCAAGATTGATTTTCACTAATGAGGATTACGTGTTGAGAGTAGGATCCAGAGAAGCTATAGAAAGTAACACTTCAGACATCTCATTCCCAAGATTCTGGGTACTCAGTGGGAGGAAGCAGAGTCCCCTCAAGCACACTTCACCCAGATGTCACTCAGAGTTGTGCACCATCCTGGCTATAAGACCCTCGCTTGTGAATTAAGCACTTACCTAAAAAGCAGGAAGGCGTTGACAAAAAGTGAACAGTGCCTCTGAGTCAGTCTGGCTGCTGTACATACAAATCTCATCATTGCATCATTTTTCTAAGAAATTTTGTTTTTTAAAAACTGAAATTTATAGAATTTATGTACTTAGTCCAAAATCACATATCATCAGTTCAATTCAGTTCTTGCTCAGTCATGTCTGACTCTGCGACCCCATGAATCGCAGCACGCCAGGCCTCCCTGCCCATCACCAACTCCCAGAGTTCACTCAGACTCACGTCCATTGAGTCAGTGATGCCATCCAGCTGTCTCATCCTCTGTCGTCCCCTTCTCCTCCTGCCCTCAATTACTCCCAGCATCTGAGTCTTTTCCAATGAATCAACTCTTCACATGAGGTGGCCAAAGTATTGCAGTTTCAGCTTTAGCATCATTCCTTCCAAAGAAATCCCCGGGTTGATCTCCTTCAGAATGGACTGGTTGGATCTCCTTGCAGTCCAAGGGACTCTCAAAAGTCTTCTCCAACACCACAGTTCAAAAGCATCAATTCTTCAGCGCTCAGCCTTCTTCACAGTCCAACTCTCACATCCATA
>SJYW01024103.1:179353-205416 GCA_006410735.1 Raphicerus campestris
AAAAACCATAGCCTTCACCAGATGAAGCTTAGTCAGCAAAGTAATGTCTCTGCTTTTGAATATGCTATCTAAGTTGATCATAACTTTTCTTCCAAGGAGCAAGCGTCTTTTAATTTCATGGCTGCAGTCATCATCTGCAGTGATTTTGGAGTCCAAAAAAATAAAGTCTGACACTGTTTCCACTGTTTCTCCATCTATTTCCCATGAAGTGATGGGACCGGATGCCATGATCTTCATTTTCTGAATGTTGAGCTTTAAGCCAACTTTTTCACTCTTCCCTTTCACTTTCACAAGACGCCTTTTAGTTCCTCTTCACTTTCTGCCATAAGGGTGGTATCATCTGCATATCTGAGGTTATTGATATTTCTCCTGGAAATCTTGATTCCAGCTTGTGTTTCTTCCAGTCCAGCGTTTCTCATGATGTACTCTGCATGTAAGTTAAATAAGCAGGGTGACAATATACAGCCTTGACATACTCCTTTTCCTATGTGGAACCAGTCTGTTGTTCCATGTCCAGTTCTAACTGTTGCTTCCTGACCCATATATAGGTTTCTCAAGAGGCAGGTCAAGTGGTCTGGTATTCCCATCTCTCTCAGAATTTTCCAGTTTATTGTGATCCACACAATCAAAGGCTTTGGCGTAGTCAATAAAGCAGAAATAGACACTTTTCTGGAACTCTCTTGCTTTTTCCATGATCTAGTAGATGTTGGCAATTTGATCTCTGATGGTATACTGGAAAACGCATGAGGCTTGGAGGTGGTCCTAAGATGGCAGAAGAATAGGATGGGGAGACCACTTTCTCCCCAACAAGTTCATCAAAAGAACATTTAAACGCTGAGTAAATTCCACAAAACAACTTCTAAATGCCAGCAGAGGACATCAGGCACCCAGAAAAGCAACCCATTGTCTTCAAAAGGAGGTAGGAAAAAATATAAAAGACAAAAAAAAAGAGACAAAAGAGGTAGGGATGGAGCTCCATCCCAGGAAGGGAGTTTTAAAAAGAGTGAAGTTTCCAAACACCAGGAAACACTCTCACTGCCGAGTCTGTGGCTAGCCTTGGATGCACAGAGGGCAACATAACAGGGAGGAAAAATAAATAAATAATTAAAACCCACAGATTATGAGCCCAGTGGTAACTTCCCCAGTGGAGAAGCAGTGCAGAGGCTTGCACCTGCCACTAGCAAGTGGGGGCTTGGCAGGGAGGCGCGGGCTGCATTGCTTAGAGTAAGGATATGGTCTGAATTCCCCGAGCACAATCTGAGAGAACTAACTTGGGCTAGCAAACCAGACTGTGTGCTAACTACCACGCTAAAAGCCAGCCCTAACCTAAGACACCACCAGACCCGTGCACAGAACAAAGGACTGAATAGAGATAGCCGGCTGCAGACCATCCCCCTCCAATGACAGGTAGCCAGAGCTGGAAGGGCACAATTGCAGCCCCAGAGAGATGTTATCTACAAAACTGTAACCAGGCTTCTTTGCTAACTAAGACTTCTTGGCGTTCTGGACAGACAACAGCCTCCTGAGAATGTGCGCCAGTTGTAAACCCAGAAAACTGAGCGGCAGGGATGGGGGAGGCAATAAGTCACAGGAACTATGCTCGCCAAACACCTCATCACCTGAGCTGCTCGGACCTGGGAAGGGCACAAAACGCAGGCCCAACCAAGTCTGCACTTCTGAGGACTACCTGAGTGCCTGAACCTCAGCGGCTTAGACCTGGGAGGTGCATGCAGTCCAGTGCTGGCCTCCAACGATTCCCGGTGGAGCAACCTAGATCCTGAGCAGTGTGGGCACGGAGGGTATAAGCGCCATGAGCTGGGGCAGGCCCAGTGTGGCTGAGGCACTGCGAGCACATGCCAGTGTTATTTGTTTGCAGCGTCCCCCCCTCCCCACAGCGTGACTAAACAAGTGAGCCTGAAAAAAGTGTCCATCACTGCACCATTTGTGTCAGGCTAGAAATCAGACACTGAAGAGACCAGCAAACAGAAGAAGCTAAAACAGAGGCAACCGCCTTGGAAGTGACAGGTGCAATAGATTAAAACCCTGTCATTAGTACCGAATACATAGGAAGGGGCCTATGCTGCTGATGCTGCTAAGTCGCTTCAGTCCTGCCTAACTCTGTGCGACTGCAGAGATGGCAGCCCACCAGGCTCCCCCATCCCTGGGATTCTCCAGGCAAGAACACTGGAGTGGGTTGCCATTTCCTTCTCCAGTGTATGAAAGTGAGAAGTGAAAGTGAAGTTGCTCAGTCGTGTCTGACTCCCAGCAATCCCATGGACTGCAGCCCACCAGGCTCCTCCGACCATGGGATTTTCCAGGCAAGAGTACTGGAGTGGGGTGCCATTGCCTTCTCTGGAAGGGGCCTATAGATCTTGGGAAATATAAGCTAGACCAAGGAACTATCTTAAAATGAACTGTCCCCACAATACCCACAACAACAGAGAAAGTCCTAGATATATTTTTATGATCATTCTTTTTTTTTAAGTCCTCTATTACTTCTTTAATTTTCACTTTTATAACCTACTATTATTTTGCACAAAAAAGACCCTTTTTTTTATTTTGTGCTTTTGTTTTTTTTCTTTTATTTATTTTATTTTATTTTATTCTACTTTACAATACTGTATTGGTTTTGCCATAATTTGACATGAATCAGCCAAATGTGTACATGTGCTCCCAATCCTGAAACCCTCTCCCACCTCCCACCCCATTTCATCTCTCTGGATCATCCCCGTGCACCAGCCCCAAGCATCCTGTATCCTGTATTGAACATAAACTGGCACTTCAAAGACCCTATTTTTTAAAGGCAAACTATATATATATATATATATATATATATATATATATAAAATTTTGTGATTTTTTTTTCTTTCATTTTTTTCTTCTTTTCTTTAATATTGTATTTTTGAAATTCCAAACTCTACTCTAGATTTTTAATCTTTGCTTTTTGGTATTTGTTATCAATTTTGTACCTTTAAGAACTGAACCTTCAGTACCCATTTTTACATGAGAGCGAGATTACTGGCTTGACTGCTCTCTCCCCTTTTGGACTCACCTTTTTCTCCACCAGGTCATCTGTGTCTCCTCCCTCCCCCTTCTCTTCTCTACCCAACTCTGTGAATTTCTGTGTGTTCCAGATGGTAGAGAACACGTAGGGAACTGATTACTGGCTAGATCTGTTTCTCTGCTTTTGATTCCCCCGTTTTATCCTCCTGGCCACCTCTGTCTCCTTCCTCCCTCTTCTCTTCTCTGTATAACTCCGTGAACATCTCTGAGTGGTCCAGTTGTGGAGTGCACATAAGGAAGTGATTACTGGCTAGCTTGCTTTCTCCTCTATTGATTCCACCTCATCACCTCTAACTCCTTCCTCCCTCTTCTCTTCTCCATGTAACTCTGTGAACCTCTCTGGGTGTCCCTCACTGTGGAGAATCTTTTCATCTTTAACCTAGATGTTTTATCAATGGNCTTTCTCCTCTATTGATTCCACCTCATCACCTCTAACTCCTTCCTCCCTCTTCTCTTCTCCATGTAACTCTGTGAACCTCTCTGGGTGTCCCTCACTGTGGAGAATCTTTTCATCTTTAACCTAGATGTTTTATCAATGGTGCTGTATAGAAAGAGAAGTCTTGAGACTACTGTAAAAATAAGACTGAAAACCAGAAGCAAGAGGCTTAAGTCCAAACCCTGAGAACACCAAAGAACTCCTGACTCCAGGGAACATTAATTGATGGGAGCTCATCAAATGCCTCCATACCTACACTGAAACCAAGCCCCTCCCAAGGCCAACAAGTTCCAGAGCAAGACATACCACGCAAATTCTCCAGCAACACAGGAACATAGCCCTGAGCTCCAATATACAGGCTGCCCAAAGTTACTCCAAAACCATTGACATCTCATGACTCATTACTGGACACTTCCTTGCACTCCAAAGAGAAGAAACCCAGCTCCACCCACCAGAACACCGACACAAGCTTCCNCCAGTATTCTTGCCTGGAGAATCCCAAGGACAGAGGAGCCTGGTGGGCTACAGTTCACGGGGTCGCAAAGAGTCAGACATGACTGAGCAACTTCACTTCACTTCCCTTCTCCATGGTCACACCAGCAGCCTCCAATTTCTTGTGGCCACTGGGAAGCTGCCCCTGCCCAGCTCAGGCCCTGCAGACAGACATAGAAACACAGAGTATTAGGATGTCTCCCCCTCTTCCTGGTCTGAAAAATCTATGCTTTTTACAATTTATTGTTTTTAATATTACCCCAGAAGTGGCAAAATCGCTTCTTTAGTTGGTCTGCAAACAGGAGTTAAATACTCATAAAGTTGTAAGAAAGAATAAGTATGTTATAAATTGATTTTAATAAGCTTCTTTCCTCAAAAAACCAATTTAATGAATACAGTTTGACTTCTATTCTGTTAATAATATGCCAAATCACTCTTGCTATGTAAGAAGTGAATATATGTAGAGGATATTATTTTAGGACTACATTTTTTTTCTGTACAATGAGCTGCACATATTTTCTGACAGACTAATTTACGTACTAATCCTTTTTAAAAGCAAAGGCATTTTGCATAGAACTGTACTCCTTGGAATCCATCTGTTGACAAATGTGTATGTTTCTCACTTTATTTGTTAATGTCTTCCCCTGCTCTGGGATAATCTGGCAGAGGAGTCAGACTATTTCCTGGATGAAATAAATACTAAAGGAAAATTAAAGACCAGATGTTGGAAGGCAGGAAAGTACCCACAAGGTGTGGTGAGTTCTTAGATTGAACTTTTAGCTGCTATTAAGTGGGAATTGAATTAAAACATAATTAAAATTGCTACTTTGGATTTTCTTGTTTGCCTATCACCTTCTCTACCAGATGGAGGTCATTGCAAGTTTGTTAAACTAGCCCAAGAAAGCATCAAACCACAATCCATCAATTTGGAATATGCTGGACTTTGTCAGGCTGGCTTGATATACAGGTAGAACTTGCCATCATCCACAGGGCACAGCTAAAGCTGTCCTCTGAGGGATTCAATCCTTTATCCCAGGAGAGGAATAATCCTGCCTCCTCACTTGTGGAGGGCTTTGAAAATTACAAAGCACTTTGATTTCCAATATTTTATTTTGTCCCAATCTTAATTGTTGATACTCACCAGCCAATGACCACCAGGAACAGAAACAGAACTGGGTGCTTTATTTGTTGAAACAAGGGAGGTGGCATACAGAGGTGACATGAGGTGCTTTGATGCAAGGGAATCTAGAGAGGCTGATTATAGGATTGGGGCTTATGTCGGTGACTTTGGAAAATGTTCAAGGCAGCAGGAGTGTATTGCAGATTGAGTGCTGCAAGACATGGAAACAATTCAAAAAGCAGATGTCTTGGTAAATTTTATCTGGGAGGCAAGGAGAACAGATAAAGGCTGAAGTTGTTGTGGGAAGAGAGTGAGGAGCCAATGGAGTTACCAGGTCATTGTGTGGCTTCCTAGTGTCGTTTGTCTGTCTGTTCCAGCAAGACTGGGAAGTGGGACCTTGTTCTAGCAGGTTCACAGAGTGTTCAATTGTGTGTGCAGCTGGGAACTGTAGGCTGCTGCCTATGGTCTCATAGCAATCCCCTGGGCAAAGTACAGTTCCTGGGATGGAGCGGGCAACAAATTGTCAGTCAGATAGTGTATTCAAAAGTAGAGACATTACTTTGCCGACTAACGTCCTTCTAGTCAAGGCTATGGTTTTTCCTGTGGTCATGTATGGATGTGAGAGTTGGACTGTGAAGAAGGCTGAGCACCGAAGAATTGATGCTTTTGAACTGTGATGTTGGAGAAGACTCTTGAGAGTCCCTTGGACTGCAAGGAGTCCATTCTGAAGGAGATCAGCCCTGGGATTTCTTTGGAAGGAATGATGCTAAAGCTGAAACTCCAGTACTTTGGCCACCTCATGCGAAGAGTTGACTCATTGGAAAAGACTCTGATGCTGGGACGGATTGGGGGCAGGAGGAGAAGGGGACGACTGAGGATGAGATGGCTGGATGGCATCACGGACTCGATGGACGTGAATCTGAGTGAACTCCGAGAGATGGTGATGGACAGGGAGACCTGGTGTGCTGCTATTCACGGGGTTGACTGAACGACTCAACTGAACTGAACTGAACTGAACTGATAGTAGGGTAGGTAGGAGGGAATAAATGAATGGGTACCTATGATCAACATCATCAGCATTTTACCAATGAGGAAATTCAGGCTCTGAAGGGGGTTGAAGGTCACTTTCCTTATTAGGCTTGGGAGGCAGAGAGAAGACCCCCTCCGTGCCAACCTCTGGAATCTTATCTAAGTAAACTCTTCACAGAGCTATTAGCACCAATTTACCTTACAGGCCTGGAAACTATGGATGAAGTGATCGACTCATAATCATCACATGATTCAGTTCCTGTCTCTGTCACAATGTGAAAAACCTGAACTCTGCAGAGGCACGGGTCAGCAAGTTAGTGCAGCCATTGCTCAAAGTCAGGCCCACCATGCTTCACAATGCTATCTGGTACATGACAGATGGACAATGACTAAGCTTTGTGATGAGAGTTAGAGAGTGTAGAGGGACCCTTCCTTGGCTCTGCCATCTGCCTCCAGCTCTCTCTGAGTTCTGAGGCATCTCTATGTCTGAAATGGAGCCCTGCCCATATGAGCACTCCCCATGCCAGGCTCATGGCCCAGGGACACACAGAAACTCAGAAACCAGTGAGGCTTCTTCACTAGCTTCGCCCCCTCTCCAGAACTGCTGCCCTCTAGGCTGGTTTCTAGGCGGGAGTGAACTTTCGGTTGCATTTAGACAAAGTCTCTGTTCAGCTGCCATCACTCTAGGATGTTCCTATTCAGATGAGATGCCTCTGAACTCGCTTCCCTACCCCCAAGTCAGGCTCCCCAAGTCTGGAAGTCTTGCCAGTGGGGCTTGTGGAGCCACCCACAGGTTCACCCAGTCTCCTTGGCAGCACTGTGGGCACTAAGGAAACACAAGCTCCCCCTGCAGCTTTCCTGCCCACCCTACTGCTGCTTTCCACCCCAAGCTGGGGAGGGATTTGAAGGAGCACCTCTTCACAGCAACTTCAAATACCCAATTTCTTTGCCTGCTCACCTAATACTTACTCTGCCACCCAGATGGGGAAAATGCACCTTCAACCAAAGACATGCACATCCTCCCACCCTGATAGGCACTGATAGGCAGTCACTACTTTCTCAATCACTCTCATATTGACATCCTGGGATACAGGTGCACCCTGTCAGTTTTCCTCTGCTTGCTTTTAGACTGAACTTAATCTCATAATTACGTAAGATAAACTGATAAACTATTACTGACTTTGGGTAGAAGACCACAGCTAACTTAGAATCCTGTTCCCTCTCACTGAAAGATAGTGCATTTTGATTTGTTTGTGGTTGTTTAGTTTTTTTTGTTTGTTTGTTTCAAGCAATTGAGTTACAACTTCACTGAGCAGCTGGCAACTGTGAAGCAGAAGGGAAAGTGTGCATGTATGAGAAATCACCCTTCATTTTCCTTCCAAATGATTGAAAGCATAAATTTGCTTGAGATAGCAACTTGCAAATAACAGCACAGCAAAAGGGAAGGAAGTGAATCTTAGCAGCAAAATCCTGGTGATTCCAAGACATGAATTTACCAAATGGTTCTTGTGAACTCCCTCCAAATACAGGTTCCTCCATCTTCTTAAAGACCGACCAGCAGGGGCCAACTCAGAGGAAGAGGAAAGCAATTCTTCCAGGGAGAGAAAAGCTAGCCTGTGTCCAGCAACTCCTGCACCAGTCACACATACCACCAACACAGACTCTGGAGAATTAATCCCCAGATTGTCTACCAGTTTGCTTGCTCCTCCCACAATATGACCACTCCCTACAAAAGTGATTGGATGAGCACAGACAAAACCAAGTGATCCATTGTCTAATATTCCATCAATCACCTCCACCTCAAAGGTTGAAAATGAGAGACAGAGAAAGCATGTGCAATTGGTGAGAGAATTTTAGTTAACAGGGTTGCATTGAACTCAGGTTGCATGATCATATTAAACAGAGACACAGAGAAAAGGCGGCAGATCAGAGAAGGAAAGAGAGAGTGCAAACAAGCTCATATATGGAGGGAAAAATAAAAGCCATGGAAGGGAAGTTGCCACTAAAGGACAAATAGGAAGGCTCCAGCTCCCAGCCCTGTACCTATGGTTCTAATGTGTCTCTGCCTGCAGCCTGTCCAATCTTCCTAACAGGCCTGTAGTGCAGTAGTGAGGAAACTGAGATGTCAAAATTTTAAGTGATTTACCAAAGTTATGCAAAGAATTGTTACTGTTGCTGTTGTTCAGTCACTAAGTTATGTACAACTGTTTGTGACCTTCATGGACTGTAGCACACAAGGCTCCTCTGTCCTCCACTCTCTCCCAGAGTTTGCTCAAATTCATGTCCATTGAGTTGGTAATGCTATCTATCTCATCCTCTGCCTCCCCCTTTTCTTTTTGCCTTCAATCTTTCCCAGCATCAGGGTCTTTTCCAATGAATTGGCTCTTTATGTCAGGTGACCAAAGTAGAACACCTGATCCCAAGGACATTCTTGATTTTTGAAGCCCCAGTCATCCAACCTCAAAAATGAAATTTGTAAGAAAGACCCTCTCAGCTTCAATCATATGAGTCTTTTTTTTTTTTTTGCTCATTCATGCATCCACCCATCAATCTTTGAAAGCATCACCAAGCTCCAAGTCCTTCCAAGGCATTGGGATACTCAGACCCTGACTCTGCCCACTATGTTTCATGAGGAGCTTATGTCCTGACTGCTAAGACCCACCAGAGTACTCTGCAAGCATTCATCCTTCAGTCCAACTTGTGTCCCAGTATGGTCTATCTGGGTCCTGGTTGTATATAACTTGGTACTCTTTGTTCTGGTTCACTTTTTTTTGAATTTGAGATTGTCCCCACGTACCATCTTGTGCACTTTACACATTTTTTGTCCTTAGCACTCTCATTCACACCTGACTGGAGAGAGACTGAGTGGATAACATACGAACCTCTGTCTTTGAACAGGAATGTCCTGTTTCCCAGCTCTGCATTCATTGGGACCACAGCTCTTGTGTGGTAGGGGTGGTTTCCACCTGGCCTGATCCCGTCTGAAAACAAGTCCCTGGAGGCCTGCTCAGTCCCTGAGGGCCTTAAGGAAGCTGACAGAAAAGTGGCTGCAAAAGGGCCATGCCTCCTCCCCACCTTCTCTGTAACGAGGGGCTACAGAATTCATCTGTGTGGTTACCTACACAGATTAAATGGCTCCCCAGTTTCAACTACAAGATTTGGGACAAGTTAAGCCACCCTAACTAGGGCTTCCCAGGTGACTCCATAATAAAGAATCTGCCTACCAATGCAGGAAGCATGGGCTCAATTCCTGGGTCAGGAAGACCCCTTGGAGAAGGAAATGGCAACCCACTTCAGTATTCTTGCCTGGAAAATTCCATGAACACAGGAGCCTGGCGATCTACAGTCCATGGGTTGGCCAAAGAGTTGGACATGACTTACCAACTAAACAACAACAAACCAACTTTTAAACTTTAATTTTCTCACTTTTGAAACAGGGGTAGTAAGAAGGAACAACTCCTAAAACTAATTAAATAAAAGGGACTAAGCTCTTAACACTCAAGCAGAACCTTGGTGACACTGCACCCTCACTGTCCTCATTCTGGCCTCATTGACATCACCCTGGGCTCTCTCCCCACAGACTTCTGCTGAAGCTTGGTACTGGGAAGGCACTTAACCCTTTTGTGAGGGGAGATACCACCTGCTTCTCACTTCACCAGCAAACAGCCCAGCAGAGTCCAGACATTGTGTCCATCCTAAACCTGCATGCAAGTGTTAGGTGTGTGCATATGAAGTTCTGGAGGAGCTCCTCAACCCATGGTTCATGAAGATGAGAAAAGTGCTTGTAGCAAGGAAGACCCCCACTTGGAGAACTGAGCTCAATGTATGTCACATACTTAAAAATAGAAAAGCTACAGTGTGGGCTCTGACATGTCTTTACTTTCATCCATTAGTGAACAAAAACAATATAGGTCTTAATATAGGGAATTCACTGTACTTTGTCACAAAAGGAAAATCACACCAAAGGGTCACAGCATTGTTTTCAGCCTACATATACCACACACACATACATAGATATATACACACATTCACACTCAAAGTCCAGGTGAAAAAATCAGGCAGAAAACTCTCAACTCCCTTAAAGAATATTTGACAGTTAATCAAAGGTGTTATGAAATTAAAATTAGCATATACACACAGTTTTCTCTTAATTTAAAAATAAAATATTGAAAGACTTTGGGCAGGGAGTGGTCAATATGGCACAGTAAGAAGATCCTGAGCTCACCTCCTCCTACAGGTACAAGAAAATTACAGCTATTTACAGAGTAACTATGGGAACAACCTGAAAGCTAACAGAAAAGATCTCCTACAACTAAAGACATAAAGAGGGAACCACAAAGAAGCATGTAGGAAGGTGGATTAATGGTACAGCCAAGGCCCAAACTCCAGGTGGACAACTTCCATAAAGAAAGAAAATCACAACTGCAGAGGCTTTCCCCAAGGAGTGAGGGGTAGAAACTCCCCAGCCAAATATCCTGCACTGAGAAGATAAGCCCCCAGAAGATCTGGCCTTGAAGGCCAGGGGTTTGCTTTAGGAGAGTCAGAAGGCTGTAGAAAACAGACTCCACTCTTGAAGGGCAAAACCTCACACTCCAAGACCCAGTACAGAGGCAGTAATTTGAAAAAATCCTGGATCAGACCCACCTGCTGATCTTGGAGAGTCTCCAGGAGGCAGCTGACACTCGCCCTAGGGACATAGACAGTGGTGAAGCCATTTTGGGGATCTTCAGTTCAGTTCAGTTCAGTCGCCCAGTCGTGTCTGACCCTTTGTGACCCCATGAATCGCAGCACGCCAAGCCTCCCTGTCCATCATCAACTCCCGGAGTTCACTCAGACTCACATCCATTGAGTCCGTGATGCCATCCAGCCACCTCATCCTCTGTCGTCCCCTTCTCCTCCTGCCCCCAATCCTTCCCAGCATCAGAGTCATTTCCAATGAGTCAACTCTTCACATGAGGTGGCCAGAGTACTGGAGTTTCAGCTTTAGCATCATTCCTTCCAAAGAAATCCCAGGTCTTATCTCCTTCAGAATGGACTGTTTGCATCTCCTTGCAGTCCAAGGGACTCTCAAGAGTCTTCTCCAAAACCACAGTTCAAAAGCATCAATTCTTCGGTGCTCAGCCTTCTTCACAGTCCAACTCTCACATCCATACATGACCACAGAAATAAACCATAGCCTTGACTAGATGGACCTTGGGGATCTTGCTCCCCCACAAAAGCACTGGTGCTGACAAATATCAGATTGGAATCTTCCCTATAGCTTCTTCTTGCCTGGGGCTCACTGCCCACTAGCCAGCTGGAGTCAGTCNTAAACCATAGCCTTGACTAGACGGACCTTGGGGATCTTGCTCCCCCACAAAAGCACTGGTGCTGACAAATATCAGATTGGAATCTTCCCTATAGCTTCTTCTTGCCTGGGGCTCACTGCCCACTAGCCAGCTGGAGTCAGTCCTGAGACCAGGGCTCAAGCAGTCAACCATGAGAAGAACCACACACAGCCACAAATGGGCTAGCACCAGCCACAGGACTCCCTGGAACCCCCAACTAGCCTCTCCTCTAGGACTAGCCCTTCCTACAGCGACTAGCAACTTTCACATTAGGAACGGCCTGACAGCTGGTAGGGCCAGAAGCCAGCTCCGTGATTGTCCGATCACATCGCCCAGACCCATGCAGCACACACAAGGTTCTCCCCTAGAGCGTGGAGCTTCAGAAACAGAGGGAACTGCTCTGCTGGGACACACACATCTCCCACATAAGGCGATTCTCCAGGACTGGAAAATGTAACTGGTATACCAATGATGTTATTGTTTAGTTGCTAGGTTGTGTCTGACTCTTTTGCAACCCCATGGACTGTAGCCTGCCAGGCTCCTCTGTTCATGGGATTTCTCAGGCAAAAATACTGGAATGAGTTGCCATTTTCTTCTCCAGGGGATCTTTACCAACCCAGGAAGTGAATCAACATCTCCTGCATTGGCAGGCAGATGCTTTACCACCTGGGAAGCCTGATATACCCAATATATAGAACTAAAAAGAGAATCAGGCAAAATGAAAATACAGGGGAATGTAGTCCAAACAAAGGAATAAGACAAAAACTCAGAAGAGGAACTGAGTAAAGTGGAAATAAGTGATATGCCTTAAAAAGAGTTCAAGGTAATGATCATCAAGTTCAAGTTCAGTTGCTCAGTCGTGTCCGACTCTTTGCGACCCCATGAATTGCAGCACGCCAGGTCTCCCTGTTTATTACCATCTCTTGGAGTTCACTCAGACTCACATCCATCGAGTCCATGATGCCATTCAGCCATCTGTTCCTCGGTCTGAACTCAGAAGAACTGTGAAAAGTTTAACAAGTTAGAAAATATAAAGAAGAACCAAATATAACTGAAGTGACTAAAATAAAATATATATTAGTAAGAATCAACAAGAGATTAGTTGATTCAACTAATTAGTGGATCAACAATTAGTTTCCTCCACCTCATTAGAACTGATTCAAATGTATCCTTTTTAAAGGCTGAATAATACTCCATTGTGTATATGTACCACAGCTTTCTTATCCATTCATCTGCAAGACAGCAAAAGAGACACAGATGTATAGAACAAGCTTTTGGACTCTGTGGGAGAGAGAGAGGGTGGGATGATTTGGGAGAATGGCATTGAAACATGTATAATGTCATATAAGAAATGAATCACCAGTCCAGGTTCAACGCATGATACAGTATGCTTGGAGCTGGTGCACTGGGATGACCCAGAGGGATGATGTGCGGAGGGAGGTGGAAGGAGCGTTCAGAATTGGGAACACGTGTACACCCGTGGTGAATTCATGTTGATGTATGACAAAACCAATACAATATTGTAAAGTAATTAGCCTCCAATTAAAATAAATAAATTTTAAAAATAGATTAGATGATACAGAAGAATGGATCAGAAGGCAGAATAGTAGAAACCTCCTAAGCTGAACATTTTAAAAAAAAAATCAAAGAAAGAATTTAAAGAGAACTCTGGAAGAACATCAAGCATCTTAACATTTGCATTATTAGGGGCCCAAAAAGAAGAGAAAGGGAGTGGTTGTGGTGGTTTACTTGTTAAGTCATGCCTGACTCTTACAACCTCATGGACTGTAGCCCACCAGGCTCCTCTGTCCATGGGATTCTCCAGTCAAGAATACTGGGGTGGATTTCCATTTCCTTCTCCAAGCAATCTTCCCAACCCAGGAATTAAACCCAGGTTTCCTGCATTGCAGTCAGATTTTTTACCAAAGGGGTTATGAGGGAAACTCCAGAGAGAGGGGGAGGGACAGGGAAATATTTGAAGAAATAATAACTGAAAACTTCCCTAACCTGAGAAAAGAAACAGACATCCAGGTCCAAGCAGCACAGAGTCCCAAACAAGATGATCCAAAGAGATCTTCATCAAGACACGCTGTAATTAAAAGGGCAAATATTAAAGATGGTGAGAGAATATTAAAAACAGGGAAAAACAATTAGTTACATATGCAAGTGAAAGTCACTCAGCCTTGTCTGACTCTTTGTAACCCCATGGACTGTACAGTCCACAGACTTCTCCAGAATACTGGAGTGGGTAGCTGTTCCCTTCTCCTGGGGATCTTCCCAACCCAGGGATAAAACCCAGGTCTCCCACATGGCAGGTGGATCCTTTACCAGCTGAGCCACCATGGAAGTTACATATAAGGGAACTCTGTATGATGAACAACTGATTTTTCAGCAGAAATTTTGCAGATGAGAAGGAAATTGCACAAGATATACAAAGTGATGAAATGAAAAAATCTACAACCAAGAATATACTACTCATTGAAACTATTATTCAGATTTGAAGGAGACATAAAGAGTTTTAAAGGCGAGCAAAATCTCAAAGAGTTCGGCTCCTCTAAACCAACTTTAAAAGAATGTTAAAAAAGACCAAAACTAGAAATATGAAAATTATGAAAGGAAAAATCTCACTGCTGAAGGCAACATACACTAAAGGTAGAGAATAATCACTTTAAAGGCTAGAAGAAGGTTAAATGACAAAAGCAGTAAAAAAATCATTTATATCTACAAATAGTTAAGGCATACACGAAACAAAAGACATATACAAAACAAATAGTTAAGGCATACACATACAAAAAACACGAAACATGTAAAATATGATGTTAAAAACTTGAACTGTAAGGGAAGGGTGTAAAAATGTAGGATTATCAGAATGAGTTCAAAATTAAGAGATTAGCAACTTGAAATAGCTATTCAATCCCTGGGTCAGGAAGATCCCCTGGAGAAGAAAATGGCAACCCACTCCAGTATTCTTGCCTGGAGAATTCCATGGGTAGAGGAGCCTACAGTCCATGGGGTCACAAAAAGTTGGACATGACCGAGCAACTAGCATACACACACAAACTATGATTCTGGTGCAAAATTATTAATAGACAAATGGAACAGTATAGAGACCCCATAAATAAACCCACAGTTACATGGTCTACAATGGGGAAAAGACAGCCTCTTCAATAAAAGGTGTTGAGACACCTGTAGAACTACATGCAAAAGAATCAAACTGGACTATTTCTTTACACTATATACAAAAATAAACTCAAATGGATTAAAGAATTTAATGTAAGATCTGAAACCATAAATCTTCTAGAAGAAAACATAGGCAGTATACTCTTTGACATTCTTAGCAATATTTTGTTGGAAGTATCCTCAGGCAAGGAAAACAAAAGTAAAACTAAACTAATGGAGCTATAATCAAACTAAAAAGCTTTTGTACAGTCAAGGAAACGTACCAACAAAATGAAAAAGCAGTCTGTTGAATGGGAAAAGATAATTGCAAAGATATAGTTATTAAGGGTTTAATAGACAAAATATACAAAGAACTCACACAACTCAACATCAAAAAATAATTTTAAAGTGAGCAGAAGAACTGAATAGACATTTCTCTAAAGACAACAAACAGATACCCAACAGGTACATAAAAATATGCTTAGTATCAATCATTATCAGGGAAATGCAAATGAAAACCATAATGAGATTTAACTTTATACTTGTCAGAATGGTTATTATCCAAAAGACAACAAATAACAAGGGTTAGCAAGGATGTGGAGAAAGGCAACACTCTTGCATGATTTGTATGAATGTAAGTTAGTGCAGCCACTAAAGAGAACAGTATGGAGATTTCTTTAAAAAACTAAAACTAGAGTTGCCATATGATCCATCACTTCTGCTCCTGAGCATATAACTAGAGAATACTTTAATTCAAAAAGATGCATATGCCCTAATGTTCACAGCAGCACTATTTACAGTAGCCAATACATAGAAGCAACCTAAATGTCCATCAATAGATGAATGAATAAAAATGCGCTACATATATGTAATGGAATACCATTCAGCCATTCTTTTTTAAGAATGAAATATTGTGATTTGCAGCAACTTGGAAAGACCTAGAGATTATCATACTAAGTGAAGTAAGTCAGAAAGAGAAAAACAAGTGAAAAGTTATCATTTATCAAAATGGCTAAAATAAAATATATTAATAAAACTTGGTGAGCATGCTAAGAAATTGGACCATTTGTATATTGCTAATAGTGATGTGAAACAGAACAACCATTCTAGAAAATAGTTTAGCAGTTTCTTTTAAAACTAAACATGTGCTTACCAACTGCACTTTTGGATATTTATCCCAGAGAAATGAAAACTTACATTCAAGGACTATTCTTAGCGACTCTAATCTTTATAGCCAAAAGCTGAGACAATGAAAATTTCCTTCAATAAATGAATGGCAAGAATGGTCCATCCGTGGTGCAGAGTAAGACTCAGCAATAAAAATTGAATGAACTAGTGATACATGCAGTAACTTGGATCAATATTAGGAAAATATGCTGAGTGAAAAAGATAATCTCAAAATTTTCTATCCTGTATGATTCCATTTATATAACAGTCTTGAAATAACAAAATTATAGAAATGTTGAACAGATTGTTACAAAAGTGGGGTCCAGATGCTTGCTACTTAAAAGCCAAAAAGAGGCCTGATTGGTGAAAAGAAGTTTGCTTTATTTTGGATGCCAGCAACTCGAGGGTAGTGTGTTGTCTGTCCAGAGCCTGACTTGAACTATTTGACAATCAGAGAGTGAGAGTTATTGTAGACAGAGGGAGAGGGTTCCATGCAAAACCAACACAGTCAGCTCCGACAGTCATCTTCAAATTGGTCATCAGTGGACTGACCAGTGTCAAGTTGGGTGTTCTAGGTAGTTAATCTTCTGTTCCAGGATCAATTTGTTTCCATTTCTTTGAGGCCAGTTCTCAAGGAATTGTGGCAGCTTGTGTCATACGGGCTGCTTAGGTGGCTCAGTGCAAAAGAATCTGCCTGCGAGTGCAGGAGACATGGGTTAGATCCCTTTGTCAGAGAGATTCCTGGAGAAGGAAATGGCAACCCACTCCAGTATCCTTGCCTTGGAAATACCATGGACAGAGAAGCCTGGTGGGCTACAGTCCATGCTGCTACTGCTAAGTCGCTTCAGTCGTGTCCGACTCTGTGCGACTCCATAGACGGCAGCCCACCAGGCTTCCCTGTCCCTGGGATTCTTCAGGCAAGAACACTGGAGTGGGTTGCCATTGCCTTCTCCAATGCATGAAAGTGAAAAGTGAAAGTGAAGTTGCTCAGTCGTGTCCAACTCTTATCAATCCCATGGACTGCAGCCTACCATGGTCCTCCATCCATGGGACTTTCCGGGCAAGAGTACTGGAGTGGGGTGCCATTGCTGTCTCCAGGGGTCTCAAAAAAAGTCAGACAGACACAACTTAGCGACCAAACATGTTATGAGTATAATCTAATCATCCTGTAGTTCTCTTCTTCCACCTGGTGGGGGTTTTAGTATCTACAAGATAGCTCACAGGATACGGCTCCGAATATTATCTATAGCCCTTGAGAAGGAACTAAAAGTCCTTGACAGTGCTTCAGTTCAGTTCAGTCATTCAGTCATATCCGACTCTTTGTGACCCCATGAATCACAGCATGCCAGGCCTCCCTGTCCATCACCATCTCCTGGAGTTCACTCAGATTCACATTCATCGAGTCCATGATGCCATCCAGCCATCTCATCCTCTGTCATCCCCTTCTCCTCCTGCCCCCAATCCTTCTCAGCATCAGAGTCTTTTCCAATGAGTCAACTCTTCGCATGAGGTGGCCAAAGTACTGGAGTTTCAGCTTTAGCATCATTCCTTCCAAAGAAATCCCAGGGCTGATCTNACCTGTGGCTGATTCATGTCAATGTATGGCAAAACCAATACAGTATTGTAAAGTAGAATAAAGTATTTTTTTAAAAAATAAATAAACATTAAACATGTTAGGTCATAGAAAATTTTTAAAAAGAAATTACACATGTATGCAACTGCACAGAACTGCATACACACATGTATATAAAACTGGTGAAGTATAAACAAGCTCTTGGATTGTACCAAACAATTTCTTTTTAGATTAACTGTAGATTAATTACTAAAACTTGTATCTCTTGTATTATCTCTTGTACCGAGATAACAGAAAACTGTGGCCTTGGCATGGTGGGATCTGGTAGTGAGGGAAATCCATCACTTTTTAGCAGATGGAATCCCACATATGGTCATGACTTACTTCAATAAATGGGTCGTGACCCACCTTTTAAATAAATACTTGACCCTCCCCATAGTTACTCTTGGGTATGAGCCCAAGTGAAGCACTGATGTCTTCAGACCCAAGGCTTAGTGCTATTCTCAGGCTACCCTTCCCTTCTTAGAGGGAGGCTCTTATATTATTTAAATACATTGCCTTATATTATTTAAATACATGACTTTGAAGTTAATCAATGAGACATCAGAGGACAAACGTGATTTCCACAGAAATTTTCCAGGTCAGCTAGTTCAGATCACTGAGAAGACAACTTTTCTAATAACTTGACTGAAACATTAGCACATTATCATGGTTGAGTAGGGAAGCTGGCCTAGAGTTTACAATATCTGTTCCAATTTTAGAAATACTTCACTCCTGGTGGCTCAATGGTTAAAGTGTCTGACTCCAATGCTGGAGACCCGGGGTCGATCCCTGGATAGGGAAGATCCCCTGGAGAAGGAAATGGCAACCTGCTGGGAGGCAGCGTGAGGAATTCCACCCGTGGCAAAGGTCATGAGGAAGGAGGCTTGGCATACGCAAAGGTGGGATCAAGCTTCAGGGAGTCCCCCTGGAGATTCTCGAGCATCTACCCCCAAAACCAAAATCTGCCTATTATACTACACTCTTATGACATTAACAGGGGCTATCCCCGAACATTTTTCTCTGGAAAATTAACTTAGAGATCCAGATAACAGGCTCCTGCATATAAAAGGAGTGTCTCAGCTCATACCACTCTGGTAGCTTTCTAACTTGCCTGACAGTTCTATCCGGACCTTTTACAACTGAGCAGGTGATTGCTCAAAGCCTCCTGACCGCAAAAGGCACAGAAAGCTTAAGACACCCTAGGAATGTAGGGGCTTCCAAGGAGTCAAAATCATTAGAATAGGACTGATTAAGGGTTTCATTGTTGAGCCAATACTTGCTGCCAAATTTTCATATCTTTTATTTGTTGATATAGTTGGTGTATATAAAAAACAAGTAGCAACATAGATCTTTGAGTTAAGTACCTTCTTTGTTATAACCCACTGCACCTTTGTTCTACAGGGATGTAACTTTATTTAGTGCTTTAAGGGTGATGTAGATTAAAGAAAAACACTTTAGGGGGAATGAGATTAACATTAATTAAGGAAGAGAGCCATAAAGTGTTAACAGGCCTCTTGGCCAGAAGATAATGTAAATCACCTGAGACCTTTTGTATACGGAAAGATAGGCAGAAAGAAAGCCTGGTATCGATAAGGGTCAGGACTGCTGCCCCTGCATGACTCTGTATCTTCCATTATGTAAAACTTTGGGTATATAAGCACCTTTTGAAAATAAAATTACAGGAGTTTTTGCACAAGCTTGGCCTCCCCTGTGTCGAATCCCTCTCTCTCTCTTTCTCCCTCTCCCTCCCTCTCTTTTTCAGGCTGATCCCTTGGAACGCAGAGGCTCTCTGTGTCTACTTATTTGCCCAGGCTTCTAAGACCCACGTGAGAGAGAGCCCAAGGTGGGGCACCCTCCTTCAAGCAGGCGCCTGTGGCCTAACGTAGATGATGCAAGTTTCTTGTCTTGAAACTTTATTAGCTTTCCATGTAAACCAAGGAATATCAGTATCTTTTCTCCTCTATTTTTTTCACTACATTATTCTTCTCTAATCTCTCTTTAAATTTCTAATTAATCTCTCTTTAATGCCAACTCCGTCTCTGCTTCAAATTACCCTGGATCCACCGGGGCTGGACCCTGGCAGAAACCCACTCCAGTATTCTTGCCTGGAGAATCCCATGGACAGAGGAGCCTGGTAGGCTACAGTCCATGGGGTCGCAAAGAGTCAGACATGACTGAGCAACTTCACTTTCACTTTTCACTTTCAGACTTGACTAATTCAACTCTGTTTAAATCTAGATGGAAACCCTCACAGCTCCAAAGATAGAATAAAAAGTAAACTCTGCCAGCTTGACAACTCTGCCCAAATATGCCTGTTCCAGTTTGAANTCACTTTCAGACTTGACTAATTCAACTCTGTTTAAATCTAGATGGAAACCCTCACAGCTCCAAAGATAGAATAAAAAGTAAACTCTGCCAGCTTGACAACTCTGCCCAAATATGCCTGTTCCAGTTTGAACCAAGTGTTCTCAGCAGACACTTCCTCACACCTGGATGAGGAGACCAATGCCATTAGTCCAGGTAACATCAGGGTCATTTTGCTCTAAGCTATCTTTACATCTTTATGTAAACAGGAATTTGAGTCCCTATTTTCCATTGCTAGAAATAACAATATCCAAAGTCTATGGAGTGTCTTATATGTGGCACCATCACCGTTATTATCCCTATTTTGCCAATGAAGATACCTAGATTCACAGCTATTAAGCAATCTTCCTAAGGACACAAGCCAGTAGGTGCCAGAGCTGGGTCTAACCTCAGGATAACCTGTGTCCAAAGTACATACTCTTTCTGTCCCACCCACACCACTGCCCTGTGCCCAGCACCCCAAACATTGTGCAAATGAAAACAAAATTATGTCCTTGCTCTTAAAATTCCCTGGTGGCTCAGATGGTAATGAATCCACCTGCCAATGCAGGAGATGCAGGTTCTATCCCTGCATCAGGAAGATCGCTTAGAGAAGGCAATGGCACCCCACTCCAGTACTCTTGTCTGGCGAATCCATGGATGGAGGAGCCTGGTAGGCTGCAGTCCATGGGGTCGCTAAGAGTCGGACACGACTGAGCAACTTCACTTTCATTTTTCTCTTTCATGCATTGGAGAAAGAAATGGCAACCCATTCCAGTATTCTTGCCTGGAGAATCCCAGGGACAGCAGAGCCTGGTGGGCTGCCGCCTATGGGGTGGCACAGAGTTGGACATGACTGAAGCGACTTAGCAGCAGCAGCAGCAAGTATTCTTACCTGGAGAATCCCATGGATAGAAGAGCCTGGAAGGCTACAGTCCATGGAATGGCAAAGAGTAAAACACTACTGAGTGACTAGCACTTCACTTTCTTTCTTTCTTAGGGAATGCAGCTCTGCATATGCATACAACACAAGAGGAGTTGTTGCATTTAATTACAAGTGTGTTCATCAAATCATGAGAGCAGGAGAGCATCTAAGAAGGGAGTTGTCAGTAGCCTAGAGGGCCAGAGGGGAGAGAGGTTGGGGGGAACAGTCCCTGTGACGACAGGAAGCATTTGGGCAAGAATAGGTAGTTTATTGTTATTGTGCTTTGTAACAAAATATATGCATTTTCATTTTATTTCCTAACCATCTTATTTTGACTTCCCAAAGCTAGTGTCTCTGTGTATGGGGACATAGGTCAGTATATCAGAAAACAGTGGTTTTCATTGTATTGTTTAATNGAGAATCCCAGGGACGGCAGAGCCTGGTGGGCTGCCGCCTATGGGGTGGCACAGAGTTGGACATGACTGAAGCGACTTAGCAGCAGCAGCAGCAAGTATTCTTACCTGGAGAATCCCATGGATAGAAGAGCCTGGAAGGCTACAGTCCATGGAATGGCAAAGAGTAAAACACTACTGAGTGACTAGCACTTCACTTTCTTTCTTTCTTAGGGAATGCAGCTCTGCATATGCATACAACACAAGAGGAGTTGTTGCATTTAATTACAAGTGTGTTCATCAAATCATGAGAGCAGGAGAGCATCTAAGAAGGGAGTTGTCAGTAGCCTAGAGGGCCAGAGGGGAGAGAGGTTGGGGGGAACAGTCCCTGTGACGACAGGAAGCATTTGGGCAAGAATAGGTAGTTTATTGTTATTGTGCTTTGTAACAAAATATATGCATTTTCATTTTATTTCCTAACCATCTTATTTTGACTTCCCAAAGCTAGTGTCTCTGTGTATGGGGACATAGGTCAGTATATCAGAAAACAGTGGTTTTCATTGTATTGTTTAATGTATTTATATATTTATTTTTGAGGAAAAGTGAAACTGATTTCCCACCCTGGACCCAGAGCAGCTGATCCTCCAGGCAAGTAACTCAAGCAGCATCTCAATAAGAACAAGCACTATTTATTGAAAGAGTATGTGGTCTTCATTCTCATTTATTTGCATCCTTTTATTCCAGGAAGTACATCAGGGGCCGGGTATCTACTTGATGTTTTTATAAATCTTATTTCTCAACACCATGCTCTCAACATTCCTAGGAGACTGTCCTAGTTATCAACATGGAGAGGACCAAAACATTATGGTGCCCCTAAACCCTGACACCAGAGGATCAAGGACCCCTCCTAGAGATCAGCTGTATAGTACACAGTTAGAACAACACAAAGAAACCAAACACCACCCTACAGATGCATACAAGATGAGGTTATCTCACTAAAGACAGTAAATTACCCAAAAGTTACAGTTTATGTTCCTATAGTACTTTCAGCAGTGTTGTATCTAGCCCAGGAACTACTTTCTTTATTAAATTACCTATTATACCTAACCCCTCAAGTGTTCTTCAGGCTGGCTTTGATGTTTTACTTGTTCCCTCATTAACTGGTGAGCTGAATAAGCTCTTTGATGTATGTTTTGTTTTATATTTGCATCAGTTATGATTTGTAACCTTAGGAAAATTATACTTTAACAGTTTAAATAAAATAAAATAAAATATCTCCCTGAAGGAAAAAAGGGTTTTGTGGCTAAGCAAATGTGGGCTCAAACTGAAGCCTTTCTACTCATGTCTTGGGACAGAAGTTACTTCACTCTTAAATCTCCAGCTTTCACACTTGTAAAATAAGAATAATATCTACCTTGCTAACTTGTTATGAAAATTAAATGAGATAATAAATGCAGGCATTTAACACATTGCATAATCCCATAAATGTCATCTATTACTACTGTAAATATTGATAACATTATGAATAATTCTTGGGGTATCTGCCCATAGTCTCACCTTGTCCTTGCCTATAACTGACTAGACCAAAGATGAAGACACCAGGGCCCATAAGGAATTTAGAATAGGGATTCAAAGATATTAGTTTGCCTTTGTTCATTATTTAAATTAAAGATATGTCAGCTTGGACCTGAGGCTACTTCTGTGGGGTAGCCACGTTCAGCCACATAACTGAAGTTGGTTTTTAAAGAGATTAAATGCAGAGAATGAAAGCAATAAACACTAAGTCAAAAGAGAAAGGGCAGGAAAGAAAGAAAAAATTAAGGAAGGAAGAGAGAAAGAGAAAAAGAGGCCCAGCTCAAAGAGGGTTTCCATTCGGGCAGCCCTAGGCCCTGCCCTCCATAGCACAAATAGCCCTTGGATACTTAACAATAAGTATCTCTTTATTAATGAAGCTGAAGCTATGATTAAATTGTATCACACACAGTCAGGTGAACTTTGACTAAGACTAATGTTATTGTGACCACCATTACTACTACTACTACTATCATTATTGTTGTTTAGTTACTAAGTCGTGTTCATATCTTTTTCTTTTTCTTTTTTTTCTTTATTTGTTTTAATTGGAGGCTAATTACTTTACAATATTTTGCTGGGTTTTGCCATACATTCACATGAATCGGCCATGAGTGTACGAATGTTCCCTATCCTGAAACTCCCTCCCACTTTCTCTCCCCATCCCATGCCACAAGGTCATCCCTGTGCACCAGCCATGAGCGTGTGTCTCATGCATTGAACCTGGGCTGGTGATCTATTCCACATATAATAAACATGTTTCAATGCTCTTCTCACAAATCATCACACCCTCACCCTCTCTCACAGACTCCAAAAGTCTCTTCTTTATATCTGTGTCTTTTTTTCTGTCTCACATATAGGGTCAGCATTACCATCTTTCTAAATTCCATATATATGTGTTAATATACTGTACCGGTGTTTTTCTTTCTGACTCACTTCACTCTATAGGCTCCAGTTTCATCCACATCATTAGAACTGATTCAAATGAATTCTTTTTAATAGCTGAGTAAGCTCAAACTACCGCACAATTGCACTCATCTCACACACTAGTAAAGTAAAGCTTAAAATTCTCCGTACCCGGCTTCAGCAATAAGTGAACCATGAACTTCCAGATTTGGTTTTATAAAAGGCAGAGGAACCAGAGATCAAATTGCAAACATCCAATGGATCATAGAAAAAGCAAGAAAGTTCCAGAAAAACATCTATTTCTGCTTCATTGACTATGCCAAACCCTTTGACTGTGTGGATCACAATAAACTGTGAAAAATTCTGAGAGAGATGGGAATACCAGACCACCTGACCTGCCTCTTGAGAAATCTGTATGCAGGCCAGGAAGCAACAGTTAGAACTGGACATGGAACAACAGACTGGTTCCAAATAGGAAAAGGAGTACATCAAGGCTGTATATTGTCACCCTGCTTATGTAACTTCTATGCAGAGTACATCATGAGAAACACTGGACTGGAAGAAACACAAGCTGGAATCAAGATTGCCAGAATAAATATCAATAACTTCAGATATGCAGATGACACCACCCATATGGCAGAAAGTGAAGAGGAACTAAAAAGCCTCTCGATGAAAGTGAAAGAGGAGAGTGAAAAAGTTGGCTTAAAGCTCAACATTCAGAAAACTAAGATCATGGCATCTGGACCCATCACTTCATGAGAAATAGATGGGGAAACAGTGGAAACAGTGGCTGACTTTATTTTCTGGGCTCCAAAATCACTGCAGATGGTGATCACAGCCATGAAATTAAAAGACTGTTACTCCTTGGAAGGGAAGTTATGATCAATCTAGACAGCATATTGGAAAGCAGAGACATTGCTTTGTCAACAAAGGTCCATCTAGTCAAGTCTATGGTTTTTCCAGTGGTCATATATGGATGTGAGAGTTGAACTATAAAGAAAGGTGAGCACTGAGGACTTGAAGCTGTGAACTGTGGTGTTGGAAAAAACTCTTGAAAGTCCCTTGGACTGCAAGAAGATCCAACCAATCCAGCCTAAAGAAGATCAGTCCTGGGTGTTCTTTGGTAGGACTGATGTTGAAGCTGAAGCGCCAGTACTTTGGCCACCTGATGCGAAGAGCTGATTCATTGGAAAACACCCTGATGATGGGAAAGATTGAGGGCGGGAAGAGAAGGGTACGACAGAGGATGAGCTGATTGGATGGCATCACAGACCCAATGGACATGGGTTTGGATGGACTCTGGGAGTTGGTGATGGACAGGGAGGCCTGGCATGACGTGATTCATGGGGTTGCAAAAAGTCAGACACAACTGAGTGACTGAACTGTAACTGAAACTGAATATTCCATTGTGTATATGTACCACAGCTTTCTTATCTATTCATCTGCCGATGAACATCTAGGTTGCTTCCATGTCCTGGCTATTGTAAGCAGTGCTGTGATAAACATTGGAGTACACCTGTCTCTTTCAATTCTGGTTTCCTCAGTGTGTATGCCCAATAGTCGGATTGCTGGGTCATATGGCGGTTCTGTTTTCAGTTTTTTAAGGATTTGCCTCACTGTTCTCCATAGTGGCTGTACTAATTTGCATTCCCACCAACAGTGTAAGAGGGTGTTTTTTTCTCCACACCCTCTCCAGCATTTATTGTTTGTAGACTTTTTGTTAGCCATTCTGACCGTCGTGAGATGGTACCTCATTGAGGTTTTCATTTGCGTTTCTCTGATAATAAGTGATGTTGAGCATCTTTTCATGTGTTTGTTAGCCATCTGTATGTCTTCTTTGGGGAAATGTCTGTTTAGTTCTTTGACCTATTTTTTCATTGGCTCACTTATTTTTCTAGAATTGAGATGCAGGTGTTCCTTGTGTATATTTGTGGTTAATTCTTTGTCAGTTGCTTCATTTGCTATTATTTTCTCCGATTCTGAAGACTGTCTTTTCACCTTGCTTATAGTTCACTTTGTTGTGCAAAAGCTCTTAAGTTTAATTAGGTCCCATTTTTTTTTATTTTTGCTTTTACTTCCATTACGCTGGGAGGTGGCTCATAGAGTATCCTGCTATGATTAGGTCAAAGAGTGTTTTGCCTATGTTTTCCTCTAGGAATTTTGTAGACTGGGCTTGTGTTTAGATCTTTAGTCCATTTTGAGTTTCTTTTTGTGTGTGGTGTTGGCAAGTGTTCTAGTTTCACTCTTTAACAAGTGGCTGACCAGTTTTCCCAGCACCACTTGTGAAAGAGATTGACTTTTCTCCCTTGTATATCCTTGCCCCTTTGTCAAAAATAAGGTGTCCATAGGTGTGTGCATTTATCTCTGGGCTTTCTACTTTGTTCCATTGATCTATATTTCTGTCTTAGTGCTGGTACCATACTATCTTGATGACTGTAGTCTTGTAGTATAGTCTGAAGTCAGGCATGTTGATTTCTCCAGTTCCATCCTTCTTTCTCAAGATTGATTTGGCTCTTGGAT
>SJYW01024103.1:206783-218939 GCA_006410735.1 Raphicerus campestris
AAAATTCTGAGAGAGATGGGAATACCAGACCACCTGACCTGCCTCTTGAGAAATCTGTATGCAGGCCAGGAAGCAACAGTTAGAACTGGACATGGAACAACAGACTGGTTCCAAATAGGAAAAGGAGTACATCAAGGCTGTATATTGTCACCCTGCTTATGTAACTTCTATGCAGAGTACATCATGAGAAACACTGGACTGGAAGAAACACAAGCTGGAATCAAGATTGCCAGAATAAATATCAATAACTTCAGATATGCAGATGACACCACCCATATGGCAGAAAGTGAAGAGGAACTAAAAAGCCTCTCGATGAAAGTGAAAGAGGAGAGTGAAAAAGTTGGCTTAAAGCTCAACATTCAGAAAACTAAGATCATGGCATCTGGACCCATCACTTCATGAGAAATAGATGGGGAAACAGTGGAAACAGTGGCTGACTTTATTTTCTGGGCTCCAAAATCACTGCAGATGGTGATCACAGCCATGAAATTAAAAGACTGTTACTCCTTGGAAGGGAAGTTATGATCAATCTAGACAGCTTATTGGAAAGCAGAGACATTGCTTTGTCAACAAAGGTCCATCTAGTCAAGGCTATGGTTTTTCCAGTGGTCATATATGGATGTGAGAGTTGAACTATAAAGAAAGGTGAGCACTGAGGACTTGAAGCTGTGAACTGTGGTGTTGGAAAAAACTCTTGAAAGTCCCTTGGACTGCAAGAAGATCCAACCAATCCAGCCTAAAGAAGATCAGTCCTGGGTGTTCTTTGGTAGGACTGATGTTGAAGCTGAAGCGCCAGTACTTTGGCCACCTGATGCGAAGAGCTGATTCATTGGAAAACACCCTGATGATGGGAAAGATTGAGGGCGGGAAGAGAAGGGTACGACAGAGGATGAGCTGATTGGATGGCATCACAGACCCAATGGACATGGGTTTGGATGGACTCTGGGAGTTGGTGATGGACAGGGAGGCCTGGCATGACGTGATTCATGGGGTCGCAAAAAGTCAGACACAACTGAGTGACTGAACTGTAACTGAAACTGAATATTCCATTGTGTATATGTACCACAGCTTTCTTATCTATTCATCTGCCGATGAACATCTAGGTTGCTTCCATGTCCTGGCTATTGTAAGCAGTGCTGTGATAAACACTGGAGTACACGTGTCTCTTTCAATTCTGGTTTCCTCAGTGTGTATGCCCAATAGTCGGATTGCTGGGTCATATGGCGGTTCTGTTTTCAGTTTTTTAAGGATTTGCCTCACTGTTCTCCATAGTGGCTGTACTAATTTGCATTCCCACCAACAGTGTAAGAGGGTGTTTTTTTCTCCACACCCTCTCCAGCATTTATTGTTTGTAGACTTTTTGTTAGCCATTCTGACCGTCGTGAGATGGTACCTCATTGAGGTTTTCATTTGCGTTTCTCTGATAATAAGTGATGTTGAGCATCTTTTCATGTGTTTGTTAGCCATCTGTATGTCTTCTTTGGGGAAATGTCTGTTTAGTTCTTTGACCTATTTTTTCATTGGCTCACTTATTTTTCTAGAATTGAGATGCAGGTGTTCCTTGTGTATATTTGTGGTTAATTCTTTGTCAGTTGCTTCATTTGCTATTATTTTCTCCGATTCTGAAGACTGTCTTTTCACCTTGCTTATAGTTCACTTTGTTGTGCAAAAGCTCTTAAGTTTAATTAGGTCCCATTTTTTTTTATTTTTGCTTTTACTTCCATTACGCTGGGAGGTGGCTCATAGAGTATCCTGCTATGATTAGGTCAAAGAGTGTTTTGCCTATGTTTTCCTCTAGGAATTTTGTAGACTGGGCTTGTGTTTAGATCTTTAGTCCATTTTGAGTTTCTTTTTGTGTGTGGTGTTGGCAAGTGTTCTAGTTTCACTCTTTAACAAGTGGCTGACCAGTTTTCCCAGCACCACTTGTGAAAGAGATTGACTTTTCTCCCTTGTATATCCTTGCCCCTTTGTCAAAAATAAGGTGTCCATAGGTGTGTGCATTTATCTCTGGGCTTTCTACTTTGTTCCATTGATCTATATTTCTGTCTTAGTGCTGGTACCATACTATCTTGATGACTGTAGTCTTGTAGTATAGTCTGAAGTCAGGCATGTTGATTTCTCCAGTTCCATCCTTCTTTTTCAAGATTGATTTGGCTCTTGGATATTTTTTGTGTGTTTCCATACAAATTGTGAAATTATTTGTCCTAGTTCTCTGAAAAATACCATTGGTAGCTTGATAGGGATTGTATTGAATCTATAGATTGCTTTGGGTAGTATACTCATTTTCACTATAGTGATTCTTCAGATCCATGAACATGGTATATTCTCCATCTGACTGTGTCCTCTTTGATTTCTTTCAGTACTGTTTTATAGTTTTCTATATATAGGTCTTTTTTTTCTTTAGGTAGATTTATTCCTAGGTATTTTATTCTTTTTGTTGCAATGCTGAATAGAATTGTTTCCTTAATTTCTCTGTTTTCTCATTAATAGTGTATAGGAATGCAAGGGATTTCTGTCTGTTAATTTTGTATCCAACAACTTTACTATATTCACTGATTAGCTCTAGTAATTTTATGCTGGTGTCTATCCTCTGGAGAGGATCTTGATTCCAGATTGTGCTTCTTCTAGCACAGCATTTCTCATGATGTACTTTTATAAGCAGGGTGACATATACAGCCTTTACATGCTTCTTTCCTATTTGGAACCAGTCTGTTGTTTCATGTCCAGTCCTAACTGTTGCTTCCTGACCTGCATACAGATTTCTCAAGGGGCAGGTCAGGTGGTCTGGCATTCCCATCTCTCTCAGAATCTTCCACAGTTTATTGTGATCCACACAGTCAAATGCTTTGGCATTGTTAATAAAGCAGAAATAGATGTTTTTCTGGAACTCTCTTGCTTTTTTGATGATCCATCGGATGTTTGCAATTTGATCTCTGGTTCCTCTGCCTTTTCTCAAACCAGCTTGAATATCTGGAAGTTCACAGTTTACTTATTGCTGAAGCCTGGCTTGGAGAATTTTGAGCATTACTTTACTAGCATGTGAGATGAGTGCAATTGTGCAGTAGTTTGAGCATTCTTTGGCATTGCCTTTCTTTGGCATTGGAATGAAAATGGAACTTTTCCAGTCCTGTGGCCACTGCTGAGTATTCCAAATTTGCTGGCATATTGAGTGCAGCACTTTCACAGCATCATCTTTCAGGATTTTAAATAGCTCAACTCGAATTCCATCACCTCCACTAGCTTTGTTCATAGTGATGCTTTCTAAGGCCCACTTGACTTCACATTCCAGGATGTCTGGCTCTAGGTGAGTGATCACACCATCATGATTATCTGGGTCATGAAGATCTTTTTGGAACAGTTCTTCTGTGTATTCTTGCCACCTCTTAATATCTTCTACTTCTGTTAGGTCCATACCTTTTGTGTCCTTTATCGAGCCCATCTGTGCATGAAATGTTCCCTTGGTATCTCTAATTTTCTTGAAGAGATCTCTAGTCTTTCTCATTCTGTTGTTTTCATCTTCTTCTTTGCGTTGATCACTAAGGAGGGTTTTCTTATCTCTCCTTACTATTCTTTGAAACTCTGTATTCAAATGGATATATCTTTCCTTTTCTCCTTTGCTTTTCATTTCTCTTTTTTTCACAGCTATTTGTAGGGCCTCTTCAGACAGCCATTTTGCTTTTTCACATTTTTTTTCAATGGGGATGGTCTTGATCCCTGTCTCCTGTACAATGTCAGGAACCTCTTTCCATAGTTCATCAGGCACTCCATCTATCAGATCTAGTCCCTTAAGTCTATTTCTCACTTTCACTGTATAGTCATAAAGGATTTGATTTAGGTCATATCTGAATGGTCTAGTGGTTTTCCCTACTTTCTTCAATTTAAGTTTGAATTTGGCAATAAGGACTTCATGATCTGAGCCACAGTCAGCTCCTGGTCTTGTTTTTGCTTACTGTATAGAGCTTCTCCATCTTCGGCTGCAAAGAATATAATCAATCTGATTTCAGTGTTGGCTATCTGGTGATGTCCATGTGTAAAGTCTTCTCTTGTGTTGTTGGAAGAGGGTGTTTGCCATGACCAGTGTGTTCTCTTGGAAAAACTCAATTAGCCTTTGCCCTGCTTCGTTCCATACCCCAAGGCCAAATTTGTCTGTTACTCCAGGTGTTTCTAGACTTTCTACTTTTTCATTCCAGTCCCCTATAATGAAAAGGAAATCTTATTTAACTTCTATGCAGGGTACATCATGAGAAATGCTTGGCTGGAAGAAGCATAAGCTGGAATCAAGATTGCCGGGAGAAATATCAATAACCTCAGATATGCAGATGACACCACACTTATGGCAGAAAGTGAAGAGGAACCTAAAAGCCTCTTGATGAAAATGAAAGAGGAGAGTGAAAAGTAAAGTTGGCTTAAAGCTAAACATTCAGAAAACTAAGATCATGGCATCTGGTCCCATCACTTCATGGGAAATTGATGGGGAAACAGTGAAACAGTGTCAGACTTTATTTTGGGAGGCTCCAAAAGCACTGCAGATGGTGATCATAGCCATGAAATTAAAAGACTCTTACTCCTTGGAAGGAAAGTTATGACCAAACTAGATAGCATATTCAAAAGCAGAGACATTACTTTGCCAACAAAGGTCCGTCTAGTCAAGGCCACGGTTTTACCAGTGGTCATATATGGATGTGAGTGTTGAACTGTGAAGAAACCTGAGTGCTGAAGAATTGATGATTTTGAAGTGTGGTGTTGGAGAAGACTCTTGAGAGTCCCTTGGACTGCAAAGAGATCCAACCAGTCCATTATAAAGGAGATCAGTCCTGGGTGTTCATTGGAAGGAATGATGCTAAAGTTGAAACTCCAATACTTTGGCCACCTCATGCAAACAGTTGACTCATTGGAAAGACACTGATGCTGGGAGTGATTGGGGGCAGGAGGAGAAGAGGATGACAGAGGATGAGATGGCTAGATAGCATCACTGACTCGATGGGCATGAGTTTGAGTGAAGTCCAGGTGTTGGTGCTGGATAGTGAGGCCAGGCATGCTGCGATTCATGGGGTAACAAAGAGTCGGACACGACAGAGCGGCTGAACTGAACTGAACTGATGTACAGGATCATGTCATCTGCAGATAGTGAGAGTATTCTTTTCCAATCTGGATTCCTTTTATTTCTTTTTCTTCTCTGATTTCTGTGGCTAAAACTTCCAAAATATGTTGAGTAGTAGTGGTGAGAGTGGACATCCTGTCTTGTTCCTGACTTTAGGGGAATTTCAATTTTTCACCATTGAGGATAATGTTCTGTGGGTTTATCTTATATTGCTTTTATTATGTTGAGATTTATTCCTTCTACCTTCTCAAAGAACCAGCTTTTAGCTTTGTTGATTTTAGCTATGGTCTCCTTTGTTTCCTTTGCAGTTATTTCTGCCCTAATTTTTATGATTTCTTTCCTTCCACTAACCCTGGCGTGCTTCATGTCTTCTCTTTCTAGCTGCTTTAGGTGTATAGTTAGGTTATTTATTTGACTTTTCTCCTGTTTGATGTAGGCTTGTATTGCTATGAAGCTTCCCTTAGCACTACTTTTACTGAATCCCACAGGTTTTGGGTTTGTGTTTTCATTTTCTTTCATTTCCATGTATATTTTGATTTCTCTTTTGATTTCTTTTCTCATTGTTGGTTATTCAGAATCGTGTTGTTTAGGCTCCATATGTTTGCATTTTTAATAGTTGTTTGTTTGTTTTTCCTGTTGCTGCTGCTGCTGCTAAGTCACTTCAGTGGTGTCCGACCCTGAACAACCCCATAGATGGCAGCCCACCAGGCTCTGCCGTCCCTGGGATTCTCCAGGCAATAACACTGGAGTGGGTTGCCATTTCCTTCTCCAATGCATGAAAGTGAAAGTGAAGTCACTCAGTCATGTCCGACTCTTAGTGACCCCATGGACTGCAGCTTACCAGGCTCCTCTGTCCATGGGATTTTCCAGGCAAAAGGTTAGAGGAGTGGGTTGCCATTGCCTCCTCCCACAATAAACCATAATTGTGTAAAATAATTTGTATATTTTCCTAAGTCTACATTACCCTGTCTTTATTTCACTTTATTCCTCCTAAGCAACCTGACCCTACTCCAAATGTAGGTGTCAGATTTCTAAGAAGTCTGGAGGAAAGCTATGAAAAAATCAGGAGGCATGCAGGTTTGTGGAAGAAACCAGCCAACTGGTTCAGAGAAATACTTTCACTGCCAGCTTTATGGTCCAAAATGTAGAGTGAGAAGTGATTACATCTCAGGAAAATTCATCTAATTTTACCACATTGTGATCAAAAAAGATGTTTGAGATGATTTCAATTTTTTTTAATTTACTAAGGTTAGATTTATGGCCCAGGATGTGATCTATCATGGAGAAGGTTGCGTATGCACTCAAGAAAAAGATGAAATTCATTGTTTTGGGTTGAAATGTCCTATAGATATCAATTGTGTCTAGTTGGTCCCTTGTATCATTTAAAGTTTGTGTTTCCTTGTTAGTTTTCTGTTTAGTTGATCTATCCATAGATGTGAGTGGGGCATTAATCTCCCTCTATGACTGTGTTACTGTTAGTTTCCCCTTTCATACTTGTTAGTATTTGCCTTACATATTACGGAACTCCTTGTTAGGTGCATATATATTTATAATTGTTATATCTTCTTCTTGGATTGATCCTTTGATCATTATGTAGTGTCCTTCTTCGTCTCTTTTCACAGACTTTATTTTAAAGTCTATTTTATCTGATAGGAGTATTGCTACTCCTGCTTTCTTCTGGTCTCCATTTGTGTGAAATGTCTTTTTCCAGCCCTTCACTTTCAGTCTATATGTGTCCCTAGGTTTGAGGTGGGTCTCTTGTAGACAGCATATATATGTTTCTTGTTTTTGTATCCATTCAGCCAGTCTTTGCCTTTTAGTTGGGGCATTCAACCCATTTACATTTAAGGTAATTATTGATGTGTGATCCCGTTGCCATGTACTTTGTTGTTTTGGGTTTGAGTTTATACACCTTTTCTTTGTTTCCTGTCTAGAGCAGATCCTTTAACACTTGTTGAAGAGCTGGTTTGGTGGTGCTGAATTCTCTCAGCTTTTGATTGTCTGTAAAACTTTTAATTTCTCCTTCATATTTGAATGATATCCTTGCTGGGTACAGTAATCTGGGTTGTAGGTTTTTCTCTTTCATCACTTTAAGTATGTCCTGCCTTCCCTTCTGGCCTGAGAGTTTCTATTGAAAGATCAGCTGTTATCCTAATGGGAATCCCCTTGTGTATTATTTGTTGCTTTCCCTTGCTGCTTTTAATATTTGCTCTTTGTGTTTGATCTTCGTTTATTTGATTAATATGTATCTTGGGGTGTTTTGCTTTTGGGTTTATCCTGTAGGGACTCTCTGGGTTTCTTGGACTTGGGTGGCTATTTCTTTCCCCATTTTAGGGAAGTTTTCAACTATTATCTCCTCAAGTATTTTCTCATGGCCTTTCTTTTTTCCTTCTTCTTCTTCTGGGACTCCTGATTTGAATGTTGGGGCATTTAACATTGTCCCAGAGGTCCCTGAGGTTGTCCTCATTTCTTTTAATTCTTTTTTATTTTTTTCTCTCTGTTTCACTTATTTCCACCATTGTATCTTCCAACTGATTTATCCTATCTTCTGCCTCAGTTATTCTGCTGTTTGTTCCTTCTAGATTGCTTTTGGTCTCAGTTTTTGCATTATTCATCATTGATTAACTCTTTTTTATTTCTTCCGAGTCTTTGTTAAACATTTCTTGCATCTTCTCAATCCTTGTCTCTAGTCTATTGTAACTTCATTTTGTTTTCAATATTTTGGATCATTTTTACTATGATTAATCTGAATTCTTTTCCATGTAAGCTCCCGATCTCCTCCACCTGCTGAATATTTATCTGCCTTTTCATTTTGTTTAGGTTGCTGTGTTTGGGGTGGCCTTCTTCAGGCTGGAAGTTTGTGGTTCTTCTTTTGTATGAAGATTCCTCCCTGTGGGTGGGGTTGGACGAGTGGCTTGTCAAGGTTTCTTCATTAAGGAAGCTTGTGTCTTCTGGTGGGTGGAGCTGGATCTCTTCTCTCTGGAGTGTAATGAAGTGTCCAGTAGTGTCTATGGGTTTGGTGTGACTTTTGTCCTCTTGTGTTTGAACGCTCAGGGTTATGTTCCTGCTTTGTTGGAGAATGAATTTTGTATGTCTTGCTCTGAAACTTGCTGGCTCTTGAGTGGAGCTTGGTTTCAGTGTAGGTATGGAGGCTTTTGGGTGAGCTCTTGTTGATTAATGTTCCCTGGAGTCAGGAGTTTTCTGGAGTTCTCAAGTTTTGGATGTAAGCCTCCTGCCTCTGGTTTTCCATCTTATTCTTACAGTTAGCCTCAAGACTTCTCCGTCCATACAGCACCAATGATAAAGCATCTAGATTAATGGTGAAGAGATTCTCCATGGTGAAGGACACCCAGAGACGTTCACAGAGTTACATGGAGAAGAGAAGAGGGAAAATGGAGATAGAGGTGACCAGGAGGAGAAGAGTGAGTGAGTGAATCTGCTCAGTCGAGTCCAACTCTTTACTACCTCATGGACTCTAGCCTACCTGGTTCCTCCATCCATGGAATTTTTCAGGCAAGAATACTGGAGTGGGTTGCTATTTCCTTCTGATAGAAATTTTCTTGACCCAAGGATTGTACCCGGGTCTCCCACATTGTAGCAGATGGTTTACCATATGAACCACCAGGAGGAGAAAAGGGGGAGTCAAAAGAGGAGAGGGCAATCCAGGCAGTAATCAATTACCTATGTACTCACCAGAGTTTGGAACACCAGAGAGGTTCATGGAGTCACATAGAGAAGAGAAGAGGAAGGCGAGAGATAGAGATGACCAGGAGAAGAAGAGGGGTTCAAAAAGGGAAAGACCAATCTAGCCAGTAATCAGTTCCCTAAGTGTTTCCCACAGCCTGGAACACACAGAGAGATTCACAGAGTTAAGTAGAGAAGAGAAGGGAGAGGGTGGCGGTAGAGGTTAACTGGGGGAGAAAAGGGAGAGTCAAAAGAGGAGAGAGCAATCAAGCCAATAATCACACTCCTAAGTAAAAATGGATACTGAAGATTGGATTCCCAAAGATACAAATTAATAACAAATACCAAAATGCAAAGATTAAAAATCTAGAGTAGAGGTTAGACTGTCAAAAATACAATATTAAAAATACAAAACAAAATCAATCACAAAATTTGCTTTTAAGTAGGGTCTTTTTTCAAGATAATAATAGTTTATAAAAATGAAAATTAAAGGAGTAATAAAGAACTTAAAAATTAAAAATTTTTTTAATTTAAAAATGATAATAGTAATAATATATCTAGGAATTTCTCTGGAGTTGTTGAGGGCAGTTTGGGGGCAGTTCAGCTTCAGATAGTTCCTCATTCTAGCTTATACTTTTTCTCAGGGTCTGTAGGCCCCTTCCAATGCTTAGTCAACACTAATTACAGGATTTTAATCTGTTGCACCTGTTACTTCCAGAGTGGTTCCCTCTTGTTTTCTTATTTTGGTTTCCTCTGTTTGCAAGTCTCTTCAGTGTCTAATTTCAGCCCTGACACAAGGGGGTGAAGGTGGTCACTTATTTAAGCTCACTTGTTCAGTTGTGCTATGGGGAGGGAGGAACACTGCAAACAAATATCACTGGCTTGTGTGGGGAGTGCTTGCAGTGTATGGACCACACTGGGTTTGCCCCAGCTCACAGCAGTGTTAGCTTTCCCAGTCTACACTGCTCAGGCTCCAGGTTGCTCTGCAGGGGAACTGCTCAAAGTGGGCCCTGGGTTGTATGCACTTCCCAGGTCTGAGCTGCTCAGGTTCAGTTTCTCAGGTACTCCACAAAGGCACACACTCGGTTGGGCCTGCGCTTTGTGCCCTGCCCAGGTCTGAGCAGCTCAGGCAACCAGGTGCTTGGCGAGTGTACTCTCTCAGGGGAGACGTGCATCTTAATCAACTCCCTGGTCCTCGCAACTTGATTTCCCAGTGTGCCATGAGAATTCCATCTCAGGTGTGCTGTGTGTCTCCTCTAGGGAGCTGATCTCTGGTTGTGACCCTCCTGGCAGATGTCAACTGTCCAAGATCCCAGGAAGACTTGCTTAGCAGCTGGGAGACTGCTCACAGTTTGGTGGAGGATGCCATCTCTCGGGCTGAGATTGCCCCTTGCCTTCTGGCTCTGGCTGTCCCATGCCTGCCTCTCTGCCTCTGGTGGGGGGATGGGCCAGTCCGCAGCTGGCTAGCTCTGCTTTGGTATTCTGTCAATCTTCTGTAAGTGGGCCAGGCTGCACCTTAGGTTAGAGCTTTTCATGGGAAAGTTCTCTCTCTCTCTTTTTTCTCTCTCTGGCTGTCCCACAGTTTGGGTTGCTATCTCAAGTTAGCTCCCCCAGATTGTCCTCAGGGCATTCAGACCTGGTCCTCTCTCCCTAAGCCTGCAACCTGCGCCTCCCTGTCTAGCCCCTGCTTGCTGGTGGCAGACATGAGCATCTGGGCTCCTCAGCTGGGAGTTGTAGTTAGGTGCATATTCTGTGGGTTTTTTCTTTTTCTTTTCTCCTGGTTATGTTGCCCTCCAAGATTCCAAAATTCCCCACAGGCCCACTGGTGAGAGAGTTTCCTGCTGTTTGGAAACTTCCCCTCCTTCAGGACTCCCTCGCTGGGACAGGTCTCTGTCCCTATCTCTTTTGTGTCTCTTTTGTCTTTTATATTTTGTCCTACCTTCTTTTGAAGAGAATGGTTTTCCTTTCTAGGTGCCTGGTGTCCCCCACCAGCGTTCATAAGTTGTTTTGTGGAAGTTGCTCAGCATTCAAATAATCTTTTGATGAATTTGTGGGGGAGAAAGTGGTCTCCCCATCCTATTCCTCTGCCATCTTAGGACTGCTATTCCACTCCAGTATTCTTGCCTGGAGAATTCCATGGACAGAGGAGCCTGGAAGGCTACAGTCCACAGAGTTTCCCAGAGTTGGACATGACTGAAGATATGCACACACGCACACAAGGACTTACACAAGGCCACTCATAACAAATTCATGTATAGCAGCTGAAAATGGAAAACAACTTGTGTCTATCAACAGATGACTGTGTGAATTATTCCCATACATTGGAATATTTCTCAGCAATAAAAAAAAGAATGTATTATTGACATGTGCAGCAAAAAAAAAAAAAAAAGAAAGACACCAGACTCAGAACAATTTTCTGTCATTCCATGTATCTGAAGCTCAAGAGCTGGCAAATATAGTCTCTTCTGGTAAAAATCAGTACAGTGACTGCCTTGTGAAGCAAAAGGTAGCCTGGGCCAGATCATGGAAGGGCTTTCAGGATACCAGGATGCTCTGTGTCTTGATTCAGACTACAGTTAGGTGAATGCATACATCTGTCAAAGTTAAAGGTACACTTAAGATTTGTGCATTTGCTGCATGTAAAATGAAAACTTATCATGCCCACAGATGCATGTTTAAATGAACTCAGAAACCTGGCTGTCAGAAGGAGATTTATAAAGCAAACTCCTTCTTTGGTTTGTCAGACACATAAGGCTGGAGCATGCATATTTATTAAAGTTGAGTTCACCTGCAGAGGATGGGATATTTGCATAACCACCTCCAGATCTTTCCTTTCTAGGTGAATTTTCAAAAGGGCATATGTCAGTGGAGTGAGCAGTAGCACTTGGGATGGAAAGGGATTTAATCTTCATTTCTACTTGGTGTAGAAATGAGTGAGGCTCTGTCTTCTAGATTCTCGGGCCAGCTCTTCCTGGTGCTGAGACCGCCAGAGGCCCACTTGGGCTTCTAGGACCAATCTGAGCTGAGGCTGAAGAACCCAGGGTATCTAGTCCTACTCAACATCCAGCCTTTCCTGTGACTCTCTGGGTTCCATAGTTGATAATGGGAGCTTCACCTCATTCCCTCTGTGTGTCCTTGGGAGAATAATAGCAAGAGTTTAATAATAATAATGGATGCCCTGCTGGCTCAATAGTAAAGAATCCACCTGCCAAGCAGGAGACATGGCTTGGATCCCTGGGTCAGGAAGATCCCCTGGAGAAGGAAATGCAACCCGTTTCAGTATTCTTACCTTGGAAATCAATGGACAGAGGAGCCTGGCAGACTACAGTCCAGGGGATTGCAAAGAGTTGGATATGGGGGGGGGGGGGGCC
>SJYW01024103.1:237875-265036 GCA_006410735.1 Raphicerus campestris
AAAAAAAAAAAAAAAAAACAGGGAAGCAGTAAGAAGTGCCAAGGAAGGGTGAGTGTCGCACATTTAAACATTTTATTTTTTCTTTTATTTTCTTTTTATATTTGCTGGAATATAGTTGATTCACAATGTTGTGTTTGTTTCAGGTAATCAGCAAAGTGAATCAGTTATATACACACATATATCCACTCTTGATTAGATTCTTCTCCCATATAGGTCATTACAGAGTATTGAGTAGAGTTTCCTGTGCTATATAGTAGGTTCTTGTTAGTTGTCTATTTTATATATAGCAGTGTTTAGACATTTTATTTAGAAGGATGGAGAAGTTTCAGTTGATAAACAAGATCTGCCAAGCCATGCAAACTGTTTGACCCAAGCCCTTACCAAGATTTGCTCACTATTGGGAAAAATCCCATGGGCACAGCAGACACCTCCATTTCTGCTGCCAGGGTTGAAACCTGACATTGGTGTGCAAGGCCATGTGATGCTCAGGCAGCCCTCAAACTCCTCTGTCATCTAGTAGAGACATGCTGGCCATTGTACTGACAGGAACTTTATTTTCTTAAAATTGCCTTCATGCCATTTCTCTTTTATGTCACCCAGAGTATAATACAGTTTTTTGAAACTGTGAATGTAGGTGGGTGGGTTTCATTTCTGGACAGAGAGGATTACTAAGCACTGGCAGAGCGAGATCCACTACCTTAGAGCCTCTGGGCAGAGCATTAATATATCATGACCTTGCTCGGGTTTGAGCAAAGTTACTACAGGCTGCTCCATGGGTTGGGCACATGGACAGGAGTAGTGAGAGGTTGGTGCCAAACCTACTGACAAGCAGATGATGGCCTGGGTGTGAGCAGTGCCTGAAAAGGTGGACAGCAGTGGTCACATTTTGGTCATATCTTAGAGGTAAATTTTATGGATTTGCTGATGGATCAAATATAAGTGTGTGAGGGGAAAAAAGGAGTCAAAGACAACTCCAAAGATTTTTTTCCTGAGCAATATGAAAGAGTTGTCATAAACTGAGATGGAGAGGATTAAAGAAACACAGGGTGGGACTGAGGATGGGGTCAGAGATTAGATTTGGATTATGAAGTTGGGGTAGCCTTTCATGGAAATGGCAAATGGGCAAATGGAACAACTGCAGAGGAGGCTGTAAGAGCAAAGAAAGGAAGCACATAACTCAGCCTGGAAGACGAGTAGCCTCCTGGAGAAGGAGACACTTGGACTGGGTCTTTAAAGAGTCAATAAGAGTTTGCTGGAGTAAGACACCCCAAGCAGAGGAAATAAACAGCAAGACCAAAGGAGGTGACAAAGCAGGTGTGCAGGACCTTCACATCATTCAGGTAGGCAAAGGTCTGTGGGTTCAGGACTCAAGGGCAAGAGCGAGAGCGAGAGCTGGAACTAGAGGGCCACAGGCTCAGGTGTTCATCCCACAGTCAAGGGGTGCTCTGAAGGACTTACACAGGTCAAGTTCTTCCATCTCCTAAGACAATAATACTGCTCCAGCCTCCATTTCCTCACTTCTGAACCAACATCTACTTACACATTTTAGGACATTTTGTTTTGTTTTCTCCAACCAGACTATAAGCTCCTTAGAAGGAAGGGGCTGAGTTTTAGGAAGCTTGGAAATGACAACTGCACAGCACTGGAGGGCTTGGAGACCCCCACTGCACAGGGAGCTGCATGGGGCACAGCCCTCCAGGTGGGGAGGGTGTCCACGATTCCCCAAGTCAGTGTGTGTAAGTGTCTGTGCCCATCACCAAGTGAGGGCCCTCCTGGGTGACCTCCTTGGCTATGTGGGACACAGGCAGTGGGCAGGAGGAGTGGAGAGGGTGGGGAGGCCAGGGAACACCAAGTGCCCCCACTGTCCTTGCAGCCTGAGGACTCCAACGTGTTGGACCCCTTCTGAGTACTTCTCCATCTAACCCTCTCAGCACCTGCAAAGGACAGTCTCACAGGGACAGCCTCATACACCCCGCGTCACATGGAGCCAGTGAGACCCACAGAAGTCAGGCCCCAGATGATGACAGATACTAGAAGGCTGGGCAGCTTATGCAGCTGCAGAGTTGGGCCACAAGCATGGGGTGGAGCAGCTTCTGCAGGGCCCCATCTGAGGGGGAGGGGGAGGAGGCCCATGTCCACTCAGAGCATTCCTGCTCCTTCATTCATTCAGCCTTCCTGTTGGGGATGCTGGGGCAGCGCCTAGCTGCAGTGAAGGTTGACTGGGCACAGGGGCGCCTGGGAGCTGACCCTCCAATTGGTGCCTATGCCCTTCCAGAAAAGAGGGAGCAAGGTGGAGTCAGCCTGGCTTGGGTGCCCTGGGAGTGAACCTTGAAGACTGAGCAGTAATGATTCTGCTCAACAGATAGAAGTATGGTGATTGCATATGAAGGTCAGGGAATGAAGGCAGAGATGCCACCCCAACCCCTGCCTGCCAAGCATCCCTCCCTCATGCATTCCCTGGGCATGAGCCAAGGGCTGAGAGCCCCATGGACTAGGCTCTGAGCTGACTCCAGGGAGACCCTGGTGACAAGCAGTCCTGCCCACACGGCATCCCAGCCATCAGAGCTACTCACCTGCATTCATCTCCCTGGGAGGAGCCTTTCTAGACCTGGTTATCCTAATCACCATTATATTTTAACATGACAGACATACTTCATTGTGTCTGCAAACCATGGGTATCTGTGCTTCATACCTGAAAGGGTACAAGCCTCTCCCACTCAGTGCCCAGCGTTCACCATGGGGAATGCATCCTGGAGCCCGAGGAGAGAGGCACCTGCCTTCTGGGTGTCATGGGAGCTTTAAGTGCTGTACAAAGGTGTTAAAGTTAGTCCTTTGTCCTGGAGGACTGGGGGCAGGGGTTGGGGAGGGTGGGCAAAGGAAGGCTGGGAAGAAAGGACATTGGAGCTTCAGTGACTGGGAGAATGGAAATGGAATGAAAGGAACAAGCTAACTTCGATCACAAGCTGATTCCATGATAGACATTCCTCCCTGAATTCTGTCAATGGGCCTAGGAGTCACAGACTGTCGCTGTCCTCCTTCTGCCGTGAAAGGAACTGTGTACAAAAGGCCTGAGCAACTGGTCCCTGTAGAAGACAGCCTAAGGCTGAGCCTTAGAGTCCCAGCCCTTGACTGTGAAGTTGCAGAGCAGAGTCAGATTCCAGCCCCAGAGCACACTGCCTCAAGGACAATAGGCAGTAAACAGATAAATCAGGGACAGCTGAGCCCAGAGCACAAGGAGAGGGCCTCTGTGAGAACACAAAGACATGTCTAAACTTCTCTGGAAGGAGAAGACTGTGTGGGTGCTGGGGGAGCAGAGCGAGCGGCAGATTTCCAGGCCAGAGATCACTGCGGCTATGAGCTGCAGTCTGCGGTCGTTCAGGGCTCAGCCAGCATACCAAGAAGAGGGCTGAAAAGTCAGTCTTGGCAGGGCCACTGTAACCAGGCCCAGCGGGGCAGCCCAGGAAGGACATCAGGGGTGGCCAGAAAACAGTGCTTCCAGGATGCAGGCATAATAGGAGACACTAGGGGTACAGAAGGGAACTCCTGGAGCCTCCCAGCAGCTCTGGGATTCTGCAGTAGTTCAGGAAACCAAACTCATATAGAGATGCTAACTCTTCCCTGGGACTGAGTTCCCTTTGATTCAGAAAACAGACTCATGCCTTACTGATTACAATTGTGATGTAAACTTTGACAGCCCAGGCAACAGAACTTGTACAGGTGGGCTCACAAAGTAATAATCCACTGAAAAAAATTTCTGCCTCTTACCTCTTTGTCATTGCAGCAGATGCCCATGGTATGTGAGGTCATACCGTTTGTTGTTCTGTCACTCAGTTTTGTCCAACTCTTTGCGACTCCATGGACTATGTCACACCAGGCTTCCCTGTCCTTCACCATCCCAGAGTTTGCTCAGACTCATGTCCCTTGAGTCAGTAATGTCATCCAACAATCTCATCCTCTGTCATCCCTTTCTTCTCCTGCCTTTAATCTTTCCCAGCATCAGGGTCTTTTCCAATGTGTCAGCTCCTTGCATTAGGTGGCCAAAGTACTGGAGCTTCAGCTACAGCATCAGTCCTTTCAATGAGTATTCAGGGTTGATTTCCTTTAGGATTGACTGTTTTGATCTCTTTGCTCTCCAAGGGACTCTCAAGAGTCTTCTCCAGCACCACAGGACCTGGAGGTTTGCATATTTCATAATCCTTAGAGATATGAGATTGGTGTGATTCTGGTGCTGGGAATAAATACCAAAGGAATTGAGGTGGGGGGGTGGGGGGTGGGGGATGTCAGACATTTCTCCAGCAGAGTCAGCAGATCCCAGCCCTAACCACCCTCTCCTCCACTGCTCCAGCCCTGAGTCCCAGGTATAACCTATACTTCTACCATTTCATTTTGCATTTTAATATATTGCTTTCAAAGTGACAGCTGTAAGTCACAAGTCATTTTATCTAATTCTATGGTCTTTCTTTCACTAAACTTCAAATCTCACTGTGTCTGGAGATACCTTCCACACAGTGGCATGATTCATACACACCATGTGTTTTCTCTTGGACTGGAAATGATGGGGCTGATTTCTTGAGAGAGAACAAGTGGATTTTGAATGCTGGTGAGTATGTGAGTGTGTGTACATGTGCATGAGCAGGTGTGAATGCTTAAGAGAATGTGTAAGTGTGTTTTTGTAGGCAGCGTTTGGTAGGAAATGAGACAGGAGGTAGAAGGGCCCCTGGGCAGAGCAGTTGGAGTTTGTCAAACAGAGTAGACTGGAGTTTTGTTCTCCCTGACACTCTAAGGACAGAGTTAATGGTAAGGACTGAGAGATAGGAGGACCACATCTATCAATCCTGAGGTCAAGGAAGACTCCCTATCTGCACATGTGCAGTAAAGCTCCTTGAGACTCAAAAAGGGAGGGATGCCACTCCATAATAAGTGTGGACATATTCCCACAGGCCTCCGCATTGGAATCCATCTTGGCATAAAGTTGCACACGCATGTTGGGGAGGGTCCTAGGACAGAGCAGGTGTGGAAAAAGAAACCAGAAATTGTCCAAGGTAAACAAAGACCCAGAATGACTGCCCTATATAAATGATTTAACCACCTCTTTACCATACTCTTCCTCTTCAGGGAAGATGCCCAAACACTTTCTCTCCTGTTCTGTAACTCTGCCTTGCCTCTGTCTTAAACAAACTGTGCTTCTGTGTGCCCTCAGGTTGTGCTGTATCTCTGATAACAAATTTTGTACTTGTTTTTGCAGGTTTTGCCTCTTAGAGAAATTTATTTTTCAAGCAGAGCAAGAGCCAGGGCTACTTTGCTTCCACACTCTAGACCCTGGTACTCCTGACTTTCCTCCAGGCCTTGTGGCCTTGCACATGCATGTGTGTGCATGCTAAGTTGCTTCAGTTGTGTCCAGCTCTTTGCTACACTATGGGCTGTGACCCACCAGGCTCTTCTGTCCATGAGATTCTCCAGGCTAGAATACTGGAGTGGGTTTTTGTGCCCTCCTCCAGGAGATCTTCCCAACCAAGGGTTTGAACCTGAGTCAAGATCACCCTCTACCATCTCTCTAAGATCAGAAGGTGGTCTTTGCAGGAAAGTGCTATCTGCAGGCGGTCCTTTTGGTCTGGTCACTAACCTTTAACCAAGCACCCTCCCTCCATGCTCTACTCATATCCTGCCCTACCACACTTTTCAAATCTTTTGATCATACAATATCTTGCCTATATTCTTGGTTCTTTTCTTAGATCAAAGTAGTAGAAATGAAGAATAAGAAACTAACAGATGATCCAATCTGTTCCCTTGCTTCCCCTTCAGTAATATCTAGAACAAACTATGTGAACTTTGAAAGAATAGCACAAGAAGTCCACATGCCTGAATACAATGGGAAATGGTGACCACTCTGATCCGCATCTCAATGATTAACTTACTTCCTTTTTTCCCTTTAAAAACTTTCACAGCCTAAGAGAATCTTCATTTTGGAGGGGATACCAAGTCTACTATCTCCCCAGATAGCTGGCATCCTGATTAAAAACATTCTTCCTTTCTACCAACATTTGCCTCTCTCTTGGGTATTGATTTTCCATCAGTAAGTAGTCAGACCTGAGTTGGGTAACATTTTCTCTTCCATGCTTAGGAATTCAGGCAGGCTTTTCATCTCCCCCTCTATCCACAGACACTAATAACTCCACAGCTGGAGAAGTCATTTCTCAGCCGAGTACTGTAAATAACTCATGATGGAAAGAAGAACAAATAGGCAGTGGAATTCCTTCCTTGGGTGCTGGGGCAGAGCCAGATGGTCAGGCCTTGCAGGGGCCTGGGCAGGACCATCAGAGGCTCAAAGCCAAAGGCCTGCACCCAGATGTTACCTCACAGGCCTGTGAAATCCTTATAATTCTTCTGAAAATGAGAGCCACAACTTTCTGAAAAGCAGAAAATGTACCAGTGATCCATCTCCCAAACTTCACAATAACCCAGGTAGCAGGAAGGGGAGCCTCAGGGAAGTCACTGATTTAATTATTGCTTTGTTTGTTCTGGGAAGGCTTTCTGCATTCACTGCAAAGAAAGAAATTAATGTAAGTGGGGGAAGAGGCAATAGGAAAATGACTGACAGTAAAAAAAAAAAAAAAAGTGTAATGGAGATAAGAGCATATGAGGAAACATTATTGTCTTGTTGAAAGAGAACCATGGCCAGCAGGCTCAACAGAGATGATCCGCTACTGCTCCCTAAAGTGAAGTAAAGCTTATGGCCCATGCTGACAGAGGCTCTTGGTGGCAGTCCAGAGGCAAGATGATGGATATTCTCTACTTGAGCTTCAGGGAACACCTTCTCCACATGACTCCTCTCTGCACACAAGACCCTGCAAGATGCCCCAGTGAGCCTATACTGCAGAAGACATGGAATGGATCAGTAGACTTTTGGGTCAGACAGCAGTTTGAGCACAACTTTGGTCCAGGCTTGGTCTCCCGGCTGGTGGCCTCACAGTGTGCAGGGACTGGGGAACATCACATGAACTTCAAGATGAAGCACAAGCTAAAATGCCTCAGTCATGTCTGACTTATTGCAGCCCTGTCGACTGTAGCCTGCCTGGTTACTCTGTCCATAGGATTCTCCATGCAAGAATACTGGCATGCGTTGCCATTCCCTTCTCCAAGGGATCTTCTCAACCCAAGAGTTGAACCCACAACTCCTGTCAGTCCTGCATTGCAGGGAGATTCTTTACCACTGAGCCACCACAGACCTGGGCTGAACCCCAGCTCCAGTGCTGTTGATGGAAAAGGATTCAACCTGGAACCTCTGCTCCACATCTCTAGGACACAACAGTAGTTTTGCCTGTGATGTCTTCCAATAGCTCAAAAAATAGTCCTTTCCATCTGCATTTTCCATTGTAAAGAGGCAAGCTTCCATGAGGGAATGGCATGTGTGGCTAGGGGAGCCCCATGCCTGTTAGGAAATCTGTCTGGCTGCTGAAACCAGTGAGAGAAAATGAAGCATGCTGTTGGGGCACCTTCAAGCCCCCTAGGCATATCTTGCTCATCTCTTCCACCTCCCTGAAGCTGATGATTCAGACGACTCCCCTACTCCTTCATTTTAAACAGGGATTTTTGAGCTTCTACCCCATGCCAGGTGCTTCAGGAACACAGCAGTGAAGAAGGCCCTGAAGTCCTGTCCTGTGAGCCCTACAGCGTGCTCTTATCCCCACTTTCCAGCCCACCTTCCCATTTGTGTTAGCCCATCTCCTGTACTGGCTTCTCCCATCGCTACAAATCAAAAACTCATCTTTCCCTCAAGACAACTTCAAATGGACCAGCTTTGGTGCAAAGTCCTCCCTGACTGTCCCATTGTAAGGATCTCTCACCCTGCAATCTCAAAAAAGACATTTTTTTCTGCCCCTTTGTCACGAGTTTTAGCATTGGGGCATTTTCTTTTTTTAATTTAAAAAGAGTTTCAGCTTCTCCCATGATAACGCCTTGTTAAATTATTTGTCCATCTAATCCCTTGCTCACATCTCAGTGTCTCTCTACCTAGTAAACTCTACTGCTTCCAGAGGACTCCAGGGATCGATCAACAAGTTTGCTGTGAAGACAGGGTAAGTGGAAGTCCCTGTCCCAGTACACAGCCCACAATGGGCCACCTTATACTGGGGGCTGGAGAACAGATATATTAACGTGGAAATATATTTCCCCAAAGAACTCATTAAGATGGGGAATATTAATATACAGCCTTCTGATCCCTTATTGCAACTGTAGTTAAATAATTCTTGGTGATGATTTTGCTATTTTCAAAGATTCTGTTTTGGTGGTGGGAGCACATCAGGGGCAGAGCTGACCTAGCATTCCACAATCCAGAGAACATATCTATATCTTTATTAATATTTATTTATATTTCTAGATATAAACATGTATATAGTTATCAATAACATATCTATATCTATATTAGTATTTATTTATATTTCTAGGTGTTCCCTAGAAATATAGGAAATATAGATAGCTCCCACTTATCTCTAAATCCCATTCTCATTCCTCAAATGCACTCAATAAATTTTGATATATGTCCTTAAATATGCACAAATCTTTGTAAAAGATACAGTACTGTTTTATATCTGTATACCAATAACCTCACAGTTTATTGTGATCAACACGGTCAAAGGCTTTGGCATAGTCAATAAAGCAGAAACAGATGTTTTTCTAAAACTCTTTTGTTTTTTCCATNTCCTTAAATATGCACAAATCTTTGTAAAAGATACAGTACTGTTTTATATCTGTATACCAATAACCTCACAGTTTATTGTGATCAACACGGTCAAAGGCTTTGGCATAGTCAATAAAGCAGAAACAGATGTTTTTCTAAAACTCTTTTGTTTTTTCCATAATCCAGTGGATGTTGGCAATTTGATCTCTGGTTCCTCTGCCTTTTCTAAAACCAGCTTGAACATCAGGAAATTCACGGTTCATGTATTGCTGAAGCCTGTCTTAGAGAATTCTGAGCATTACTTTACAAGCTTGTGAGATGAGTGCAATTGTGCAGTAGTCTGAGCATTNAGGCTGAGCGCCAAAGAATTGATGCTTTTGAACTGTGGTGTTGGAGAAGGCTCTTGAGAGTCCCTTGGACTGCAAGGAGTTTCAACCTTTCCTTTCTGAAGGAGATCAGTCCTGGAATTTCTTTGGAAGGAAGGATGCTAAAGCTGAAACTCCAGTACTTTGGCCACCTCATGCAAAGAATTGATTCATTGGAAAAGACTCTGATGCTGAGAAGGATTGGGGGCAGGAGGAGAAGTGTATGACAGAGAATGAGATGGCTGGATGGCATCACTGACTCGATGAATGTGAGTTGGAGTGAACTCCGGGAGATGGTGATGGACAGGGAGGCCTGGCTTGCTGTGATTCATGGGGTCGCAAAGAGTCGGACACAACTGAGCAACTGAACTGAAATGAACTGATGGCTGATTTGTGTTTTGGTTTGCCAGAAAACAGCAAAATTCTGTAAAGCAATTATCCTTCAATTAAATTATTTTTTTATTTTTTTTTAAATGGAGCCATAGTTTGATTGGTTTAGTTTCAAGGTTAATTTATGCCCTAAGGCATTGTTGAAATGAAGACATACAAATGACCAATAAGCACATGAAAAGATGCTTAACATCATTAGTCATCAGGGAAATGCAAGTGATGACAATAATAAATATCACTTCACATCCATATGATGGCTAGAATATAACAGATAATAATAAGTGTTGGTGAAGGTGTGAAAAAATTTAATATTCATACACTGGTGGTGGAAATGTAAGATAATCCAGCTGTCTTAGAAAACAGTGTGAAAGTTCCTCAAACAATTAAACCTGGAGCTACCCTATGACTGAGAAATTCCACTATTAGGTGTATACTCAAAAAAGAAGAAAATGAATGTTCACATAAAAACTTGTACACAAATGTTTACAGCAGCATTATCTATAATAATCAAAAAATATAAACAACCCAAATATATATTACCTGATGATGGATAAAAAAATATGGTCTAATCTGAAACCATAAAACTTTTAGAAGAAAACATGAAGAGTACACTTTTTGGTATCAGTCTTAGTAATATTTTTCTGGTTATGTCTCTTCAGGCAAGGGTGGTGGTGGTTTAGTCACTAAGTCCTGTCCAGCTCTTGCAACCATATGGACTACATAGACTGCCAAGCTCCTCAGCCCATAGGATTCTCCAAGCAAGCATACTGGAATAGGTTGCTTTTAACAAATGCAAAAATAAGCAAATGAGCACTCACTTTGGCAGCACATATACCAATAAATTGGAATGATACAGAGAAGATTAGCATGGCTCCTGTGCAAAGTAGAAGTGGAAATCGCTCAGTCGTGTCCGACTCTTTGCAATCCCATGGACTATGCAGACCATGGAATTCTCCAGGCCAGAATACTGAAGTGGGTAGCCTTTCCCTTCTCCAGGGGATCTTCCCAACCCATGGATCGAACTCAGGTCTACATGCAAATTCGTGAAGCATTCTATATATTTCATCACTACTCACAATAGTCAGGACATGGAAGCAACCTAGATGCCCATCAACAGACGAATGGATAAGGAAGTTGTAGTGTATACATACAGTGGGATAATACTCAGCTATAAAAAGGAGTAAGTGTGAATCAGGTGAACTGAGGTGGATGAGCCAAGAGCCTGTCATACAGAATGAGTAAGAAAGAGAAAAACAAGTACCGTATAATAAGGCATGTGTATGGAATCTAGAAAAATGGTACTTATGAACCTATTTGCAGGGAAGAAATGAAGATAACAGGTGTAGAGAACAGACTTATGGGCACAGTAGGGGAAGGGGAGAGTTGGACAAATTAAGAAAGTATCATTAACATATATGTGTATAATAGCTAGCTAGTGGGAAGCTGCTATATCACACAGGAAGCCTGGCCTGGTGCTCTGTCATGACCTAGAGGGATGGGATGGGGGGTGGATGAGAGGCTTAGGAGGGAGTACATATANCTTAGTAATATTTTTCTGGTTATGTCTCTTCAGGCAAGGGTGGTGGTGGTTTAGTCACTAAGTCCTGTCCAGCTCTTGCAACCATATGGACTACATAGACTGCCAAGCTCCTCAGCCCATAGGATTCTCCAAGCAAGCATACTGGAATAGGTTGCTTTTAACAAATGCAAAAATAAGCAAATGAGCACTCACTTTGGCAGCACATATACCAATAAATTGGAATGATACAGAGAAGATTAGCATGGCTCCTGTGCAAAGTAGAAGTGGAAATCGCTCAGTCGTGTCCGACTCTTTGCAATCCCATGGACTATGCAGACCATGGAATTCTCCAGGCCAGAATACTGAAGTGGGTAGCCTTTCCCTTCTCCAGGGGATCTTCCCAACCCATGGATCGAACTCAGGTCTACATGCAAATTCGTGAAGCATTCTATATATTTCATCACTACTCACAATAGTCAGGACATGGAAGCAACCTAGATGCCCATCAACAGACGAATGGATAAGGAAGTTGTAGTGTATACATACAGTGGAATAATACTCAGCTATAAAAAGGAGTAAGTGTGAATCAGGTGAACTGAGGTGGATGAGCCAAGAGCCTGTCATACAGAATGAGTAAGAAAGAGAAAAACAAGTACCGTATAATAAGGCATGTGTATGGAATCTAGAAAAATGGTACTTATGAACCTATTTGCAGGGAAGAAATGAAGATAACAGGTGTAGAGAACAGACTTATGGGCACAGTAGGGGAAGGGGAGAGTTGGACAAATTAAGAAAGTATCATTAACATATATGTGTATAATAGCTAGCTAGTGGGAAGCTGCTATATCACACAGGAAGCCTGGCCTGGTGCTCTGTGATGACCTAGAGGGATGGGATGGGGGGTGGATGAGAGGCTTAGGAGGGAGTACATATATATATATATACACAACTGATTCATGTTATTGTATGACAGAAACCAACCCAACATTATAAAGCAATTATCCTCCAATTAAAAAATAAATTGCAAAGGAAGCAAATGAGACTACATCACCTAGAGAGCTTTTGCACAGTGAAGAAAACTATCACCAAAATTAAAAGGGAGCCTAGTCAATGGGAGAAGATATTTGCAAATGATATATCTGATAAGGGGTAAATATCCAAAATATATTTTTAAAAGCTAGTACAACTCAACATCAAAACACACACACACACAACTTGATTTTAAGAATGAGCCAAGAATCTGAATAGACCTTTTTCCAAAGAAGACATAAAGATGGCCCACAAGTAGATGAAATGTTCAATAGCACTACTTTTTAAGGGAAATGCAAATCAAAACCACAATGAGATATCACCTCATACCTGTCAGAAAGGCTATGTTTGGAAAAAACAGCATATAATAAATGTTGGCAAGGATGGGGAGAGGGGAGCCCTCATACACTATTCATGGGAATATAAATTGGAGCAGTCACTATAGTAAACAGTATAATTTTTCCTTGAAAAATTAAAAATAGAACTACCATAGGAACCAGCCATTCCACTGACTGCTTTACCAAAAGAAAGTGAAAATAATTTGAAAAGAATATTTATCCTTATGTCCATTACAACATTTTTCACAAAAGCCAAAATATGAAAGTAGTTTAAGTGCCCATCAATAGATGAATGGATAAATATTACTCAGCCATAAAGAATGAAATCTTGGCATTTGTGACAACATAGATAGACCTAGAGGATGTGCACAGTGAAATGAGTCAAGCAAAGAAAAAGTACCGTATGATTTCATTTCTATGTGGAATCTAAAAAATAATGAGCAAATATAACAAATCAGAAACAGACTTATAGATACAGAGAACAAACAGGTGGCTGCCGGGGGTTCCTTCCCCTCCTGGTGGGGGAGAGGGAAGTAAATGGATGACACAAATATGTGAGTGGGATTAAGAGGCACAGGCTTCAAGTTACAAAATAAATGAGTCACACGGATGAAATATAGAGCATGGGGAATAGTCATTAATGATGGAATATCTTTGTATGGCAGCAGATGGTAACGACTTATCATGGTGAACATTTTGTAATATATAAAAATATTGAATCACCATGTGTTCTAGGAACTAACATTGTATTGTAGGCCAATTATACTTCAAAAATAAACAAACTCAGAAAAAGAGATCCTATTTGTGGTTTCAGAAACAGAGGCAGGACAATTGGAGAGTGAAGTGAAAGTCACTCAGTCGTGTACGACTCTTTGTGACCCCATGGACTCCAGGCCAGAATACTGGCATGGGTAACCTCTTCTTTCTCTAGGGGTTCTTCCCAACCCAGGGATTGAACCCAGGTGTCCCACATTGCAGACAGATTCTTTACCAGCTGAGCCACAAGGGAAGCCCAAGTATACTGGCATGGGTAGCCTATCCCTTCTCCAGGGGATCTTCCTGACCCAGCAATCAAACCAGGGTCTCTTGCATTGCAGGAGAACTGGATAAAGGTGGTCAAAAGGTAAGAATAGCTATAAGACAAATAAGTACTGAGGATATAATATACAACATGATTAAAATAATTAACATAGTTGAACTTTTCATGTTATATATAAAAGTTATGATGGCAAATCTTGAGAATTCTCCTCACAAGGAAAAAAGCACTTTTTTCTTTTTCTTTTCTAACTATATGAGGTGATGGATATTCACTAAGCTTATTGTGATACTCATTTCATGATGTATGTAAGTCAAATCATTATGCTAGTCACCTTAAACTTATAAAGTATTATATGTCAGTTATATCTCTATAAAACTGGAATAAAAAATAAAAAATACATTTTTAAATACTTTAATGTGATCTATCCATAAAATGGTATATTTTTTGGTCATAAATAGGAATGTAGTACAAATACATTTTATATCATGGATAAACCTTGAAAGCATGCTAAGTTAAACAGCCACAAAGGACTACATGTTATGTGATTTCATTCATATGAATATCCCAGAATACAGAAGTCTGAAGAGATAGAAAGTAAAATAGTAGTTGTTTAGGGCTGGAAGATGGGAATGGGAAGATAGGAGCATAGTAGCTAACAGGTACAGAGTTTCTTTCTTTCTAAGGTGATGAAAATACTCTAAAGTTAACCAGGGTAATGGTTTGCACACATGAATGTACCAAAAACCAATGAACTGTACTTAAATGGGTGAATTTTATGGCATATGAATTATACCTCAATAGAACTCTCAAAAAGAAAGCCCTGAGATCTTTCCACAAGTATACACACAGAGCAGAACCTGGTAAGGTTAAGCTCAGAAGATTTCTACCAGAATTTTCAAATGATAAACTGAGGTATGGCCGAGTCTACAGCGTGTTACCACTGTGTTCAAATATGAGGATGTCCTTGCATTTGTTTGTTTTGAGTATCTCCACAGGGATGTATAAGAAAGACACTGGCAACACACATGTCTGAAAGGGGAGCTTCATGGTATGCAGACCAGAATGAGAAGAGGTACTTATTTTTCAGTCTACCCTTTGCATATTTGTATTTGAAAGTGCATATTCGAAAGAGTGGTAGCTCAGATGGTAAAAATCCACCTGTAATGCAGGAGACTCTGGTTTGATTCCTGGGTCAGGAAGATCCCCTGGAGAAAGGATAGGCTACCCACTCCGGTATTCTTGGGCTTCCCTGGTGGCTCAGATGGTAAAGAACTGCCTACAATGCGGGAGACCTGGGTTCAGTCTCTGGGTGGGAAGATCCCCCTGGAGGAGGTCATGGCAACCCACTCCAGTGTTCTTCCCTGGAGAATCTTATGGACAGAGGACACTGGTGGGCTACAGTCCATGGGGTCACAAAGAGTGGGACACGACTAAGCAGCTGAGCACAGCACAGCACAACACATTCAAAAGAGCAATGAAATTATAATAAATAAAATTCAGTGGCTCCTTGTGGTATTCACAGTGCAACCACATTTGCAAACTGGCATAAAAGTCCTTTCATGATCTTGATTCTACCCTGCCTTCAGCTTCTCCCCAGCACATCTTCTCTTCCGTTCCCAGCCTTGGACACCTCTGAGCTTTGTCTTCAGAATATGCCCACTCCTTCAATCTCATCTCCCCCTGGCCTTAAAAGAACTACACAAGCACTCTGAGAAGACCCCTGACCTGCCAGACTGCATCAGATGTCTATCTCTGAGCTCTAACACCTCTCTGTGCCCTAACATTCATCAAAACTGGCTGGGGGCAACCAGGTTTAGAGCTCCTGGCACAGGGCCTGGAGCACAGAAAACAATTACTGTGTGTCAATGAATGAGTGAGTGAGAGAATGAGTAAGTAAGAGAGTGAATAAGTGAATGAGGGAGAGGAATGGATACCTCTTAGGACCCACTCCCACAGAAATACCAGCAGATACAGCAGATATATTGAACCGAACAGTCCCCATATGTTTAGCAGTGTATTAACACCACTTCTGAGTGAGCCCCCAAAAGAGAATACCTTAATCTGTGTCCATGTTGAGGGTCAGCAAATTCACAGAAACAGCCCAAACTACACAGCATCAGCATTTCATCATGGACACGTCTTCTTACACACTTTGCTAACATACCCACGAAGGTATCATTCAACAGGTGAGGATCACACAGAGGTGAAATGACCTGCCCAAAGAGGTGTATCTGGGACTCAGAGCTGACTCCAAAGCTCAGATTCTTTCTACTCTACCATGCTGCCTCCCAAAAGCTCCTCAACCCCCTAAAGAAGGAAATTAACAGCTTTTAAGGGATTTTCCTTTGTTTTCTTGGGTCCTCCTCACCAAATTTTTGAATCCTCTTTCAAAACATCTGTGTACATCTTTCATCATTTGTACTGACAGAGGTTTCCTTGATTATTTCAGCCCTTTAAAATTCTAGATGGAGAATTTTCTGATAAAAATATCAAAAAATGAAAAAACTCTACTAACCAAGTTGTCAGGTAGTCAGTTCAGTCACTCAGTCATGTCCAAGTCTTGGTGACTCCATGGACTACAGCTTGCCAGGCTTCCCTGTCCATCATCAACTCCCGGAGCCTGCTTAAACTCATTTTCACTGAGTTGGTGATGTCATCCAACCATCTCATCCTCTGTCACCCCTTCTCCTTCTGCCTTCAATCTTTCCCAGCATCAGGGTCTTTTCCAGTGAGTCAGTTCTTCACATTAGGTGGCCAAAGTATCAGAGTTTCAGCTTCAGCATCAGTCCTTCTGATGAATATTCAGGACTGATTTCCTTTAGGATGAACTGGTTTGATTTCCTTGCAGTCCAAAGGATTCTCAAGAGTCTTCTCCAGCACCACAGTTCAAAAGCACCAGCTATTTGTTGCTCAGCCTTCTTTATGACACAAATTTCACATCCAAACATGACTACTGGAAAAACTGTAGCTTTGACTAGACAGATCTTTGTTGACAAAGTAATGTCTTTGCTTTTTAATATGATGCCTGGGTAGGTNTAGAAAGTAAAATAGTAGTTGTTTAGGGCTGGAAGATGGGAATGGGAAGATAGGAGCATAGTAGCTAACAGGTACAGAGTTTCTTTCTTTCTAAGGTGATGAAAATACTCTAAAGTTAACCAGGGTAATGGTTTGCACACATGAATGTACCAAAAACCAATGAACTGTACTTAAATGGGTGAATTTTATGGCATATGAATTATACCTCAATAGAACTCTCAAAAAGAAAGCCCTGAGATCTTTCCACAAGTATACACACAGAGCAGAACCTGGTAAGGTTAAGCTCAGAAGATTTCTACCAGAATTTTCAAATGATAAACTGAGGTATGGCCGAGTCTACAGCGTGTTACCACTGTGTTCAAATATGAGGATGTCCTTGCATTTGTTTGTTTTGAGTATCTCCACAGGGATGTATAAGAAAGACACTGGCAACACACATGTCTGAAAGGGGAGCTTCATGGTATGCAGACCAGAATGAGAAGAGGTACTTATTTTTCAGTCTACCCTTTGCATATTTGTATTTGAAAGTGCATATTCGAAAGAGTGGTAGCTCAGATGGTAAAAATCCACCTGTAATGCAGGAGACTCTGGTTTGATTCCTGGGTCAGGAAGATCCCCTGGAGAAAGGATAGGCTACCCACTCCGGTATTCTTGGGCTTCCCTGGTGGCTCAGATGGTAAAGAACTGCCTACAATGCGGGAGACCTGGGTTCAGTCTCTGGGTGGGAAGATCCCCCTGGAGGAGGTCATGGCAACCCACTCCAGTGTTCTTCCCTGGAGAATCTTATGGACAGAGGAGACTGGTGGGCTACAGTCCATGGGGTCACAAAGAGTGGGACACGACTAAGCAGCTGAGCACAGCACAGCACAACACATTCAAAAGAGCAATGAAATTATAATAAATAAAATTCAGTGGCTCCTTGTGGTATTCACAGTGCAACCACATTTGCAAACTGGCATAAAAGTCCTTTCATGATCTTGATTCTACCCTGCCTTCAGCTTCTCCCCAGCACATCTTCTCTTCCGTTCCCAGCCTTGGACACCTCTGAGCTTTGTCTTCAGAATATGCCCACTCCTTCAATCTCATCTCCCCCTGGCCTTAAAAGAACTACACAAGCACTCTGAGAAGACCCCTGACCTGCCAGACTGCATCAGATGTCTATCTCTGAGCTCTAACACCTCTCTGTGCCCTAACATTCATCAAAACTGGCTGGGGGCAACCAGGTTTAGAGCTCCTGGCACAGGGCCTGGAGCACAGAAAACAATTACTGTGTGTCAATGAATGAGTGAGTGAGAGAATGAGTAAGTAAGAGAGTGAATAAGTGAATGAGGGAGAGGAATGGATACCTCTTAGGACCCACTCCCACAGAAATACCAGCAGATACAGCAGATATATTGAACCGAACAGTCCCCATATGTTTAGCAGTGTATTAACACCACTTCTGAGTGAGCCCCCAAAAGAGAATACCTTAATCTGTGTCCATGTTGAGGGTCAGCAAATTCACAGAAACAGCCCAAACTACACAGCATCAGCATTTCATCATGGACACGTCTTCTTACACACTTTGCTAACATACCCACGAAGGTATCATTCAACAGGTGAGGATCACACAGAGGTGAAATGACCTGCCCAAAGAGGTGTATCTGGGACTCAGAGCTGACTCCAAAGCTCAGATTCTTTCTACTCTACCATGCTGCCTCCCAAAAGCTCCTCAACCCCCTAAAGAAGGAAATTAACAGCTTTTAAGGGATTTTCCTTTGTTTTCTTGGGTCCTCCTCACCAAATTTTTGAATCCTCTTTCAAAACATCTGTGTACATCTTTCATCATTTGTACTGACAGAGGTTTCCTTGATTATTTCAGCCCTTTAAAATTCTAGATGGAGAATTTTCTGATAAAAATATCAAAAAATGAAAAAACTCTACTAACCAAGTTGTCAGGTAGTCAGTTCAGTCACTCAGTCATGTCCAAGTCTTGGTGACTCCATGGACTACAGCTTGCCAGGCTTCCCTGTCCATCATCAACTCCCGGAGCCTGCTTAAACTCATTTTCACTGAGTTGGTGATGTCATCCAACCATCTCATCCTCTGTCACCCCTTCTCCTTCTGCCTTCAATCTTTCCCAGCATCAGGGTCTTTTCCAGTGAGTCAGTTCTTCACATTAGGTGGCCAAAGTATCAGAGTTTCAGCTTCAGCATCAGTCCTTCTGATGAATATTCAGGACTGATTTCCTTTAGGATGAACTGGTTTGATTTCCTTGCAGTCCAAAGGATTCTCAAGAGTCTTCTCCAGCACCACAGTTCAAAAGCACCAGCTATTTGTTGCTCAGCCTTCTTTATGACACAAATTTCACATCCAAACATGACTACTGGAAAAACTGTAGCTTTGACTAGACAGATCTTTGTTGACAAAGTAATGTCTTTGCTTTTTAATATGATGCCTGGGTAGGTCATAACTTTTCTTCCAAGGAGCAAGCATCTTTTAATTTCATGGCTGCAGTCACCATCTGCAGTGATTTTGGAACCCAAGAAAATAAAGTCTGTCACAGTTTCCATTGTTTCCCCATCTATTTGCCATGAAGTAATGGGACCAGATACCATGATCTTCATTTTCTGAGTGTTGAGTTTTAAAACAGCTTTTTCACTCTCCTCTTTCACTTTCAACAGACTCTTTAGTTTTTGGCTTTCTGCCATAAGGGTGGTTCAATCTGCAAATTTGAGGTTATTGATGTTTCTCACAGCAATCTTGATTCCAGCTGTGCTTCATCCAGCCCAGCACTTCACATGATGTACTCTTCATATAAGTTAAATAAGCAAGATAACAATATACAGCCTCAACGTACTCCTTTCCCAATTTGGAAACAGTCCATTGTTCCATGTGCAATAAGAACTGTTGCTTCTTGACCTGCATACAGGCTTCTCAGGAAGCATATAAGGTGGCCTGGTATTCCCATCTCTTGAAGAGGTTTTCACTTTGTTGAGATACACACACTCAAAACTTTCACACAGTCAATGAAGCAGTATTAGATTTTTTTTTTTCTGGAATTCTCTTGCTTTTTCTATGATCCAATGGATGCTGAAAATTCGATTACTGGTTTTTCGGCCTTTTCTAAATCTAACTTGAACATTTGGAGCTTCTTGGTTCATGTACTGTTGAAGCCTAGCTTGCAGAATTTTGAACACTACTTTGCCAGCATGTAAAATAAGTACAATTGTATGGTAGTTTAAACATTCTTTGGCAATTGCCTTTCTTTGGGCTTGGAATGAAAACTGACCTTTTCCAGTCCTCTGGCCACTGTTGAGTTTTCCAAATTTGCTGGAGTTAACAGCATCATCTTTTAGGATTTGAACTGGAGCTATTTGAACATAGCTTTGCTTGTAGTGATGCTTCCAAAGGCCCACTTGACTTCACATTCCAGAATGTCTGTCTCCAGGTGAGTGATTATACTATTGTGGTTATATGTCTTATTAAGATCTACAGTGTCAGACTTTATTTTGGGAGGCTCCAAAATCACCGCAGATAGTGATTGCAGCCATGAAATTAAAAGACACTTACTCCTTGGAAGCAAAGTTATGACCAACCTAGATAGAATATTAAAAAGCAGAGACATTACTTTGCCAACAAAGGTCTGTCTAGTCAAGGCTATAGTTTTTCCACTAGTCATGTACGGATGTGAAAGTTGGAATGTGAAGAAAGCTGAGCACCAAAGAATTGATGCTTTTGAGCTGGAGAAGACCCTTGAGAGTCCCTTGGACTACAAGAAGATCCAACCAGTCCATCCTAAAGGAGATCAGTCCTGGGTGTTCATTGGAAGGACTGATGTTGAAGCTGAAACTCCAATACTTGGGCCACCTCATGCGAAGAGCTGACTCATTGGAAAAGACCCTGATGCTGGGAGGGATTGGGGGCAGGAGGAGAAGGGGACAACAGAGGATGAGATGGCTGGATGGCATGACTGACCCAATGGACATGAGTTAGGGTAAACTCCAGGAGTTGGTGATGGACAGGGAGGCCTGGCATGCTGCGATTCATGGGGTCAGAAAGAGTAGGACATGACCGAGCAACTGAACTGAACTGAACTGAAGATCTTTTTTGTATAATTCTTCTGTGTATTCTTGTCACCTCTTCTTAATATCTTCTCTTCTCTTAGGTCCATACCATTTCTGTTTTTATTATGCACATCTATGCATGAAATATTCCCCTGATGCTCTAATTTTCTTGAAGAGATCTCTTGTCTTTCCCATTCTATAGTTTTCCTCTATTTCTTTGCATTGTCCAGTTAGAAGGCTTTCTCATCTTCCTTGTTATTGTTTGGAATTCTGCATTCATATGGGTATATCTTTCCTTTTCTCCTTTGTCTTTTGCTTCTCTTCTTTTCTCAGCTATTTGTAAGGCCTCCTCAGACAACCATTTTGTCTCTTTTCATTTCTTTTTCTTGGGGATGGTTGTGGTCACCATCCACTATACAATATTACGAAGTTCCATTGATAATTCTTCAGGTTTTCTATCAGATCCAATCCCTTGATCTATTTGTCACTTCCACTGTATAATCATAAGGGGATTATTGATTTAGGTCATACTTGGACATCCTAGTGGTTTTCCCTAGTTTCTTCAATTCAAGTCTGAATTTGGCAATAAGGAATTCATGATCTGAGCCACAGTCAGCTCCCAGTCTTGTTTTTGCTGACTGTATAGAGCTTTTCCATCTTTGGCTGCAAAGAATATAATCAATCTGATTTTGTTGTTTACCATCTGGTGATGTCCATGTGTGGAGACATCTTTTGGGTTTTCAGAAGAGGGTGTTTGCTATCCAGTTTGGCAACTCTATTAGCCTTTGTCCTGCTTCAGTTTTTATACTTCAAGGCCAAATTTGCCTGTTACTCCAGATATCTCTTGACTTCCTACTTTTGCTTTCCAAACCCCTATGATAGAAAAGACATCATTTTTGTTGTTAGTTTTAGAAGTCTTGTAGATCTTCATAGAACCATTAAATTTCAGCTTCTTCAGCAGTAGTGGTTGGGGTATAGACTTGAATTACTATGATGCTGAGAGGTTTGCCTTGGAATGAACTGAGATCATTCTGTCATTTTTGAAATTGTAACCAAGTACTGCATTTCAGACTCTTCTGTTGACTATGAGGGCTAGTCCATTCCTTCTAAGGGATTCTTGCCTACAATAGTAGGTATAATGGTTATCTGAATTAAATTCTCTCATTCCCGTCCTTTTTAGTTCACTGATTTCTAAAATAGCACATAAATATTCACAAATGTTGTATCTTCTAGCTATTATTAGTAATACGCTTCATGTCTCTTACTATAGTCTTTGTTTTAAAATCTATTTTGTCTAATATAAGTATAGCTATCCTTGATTTCTTTCAGCTTCCATTTATGTAGAACAACTTTTTTCAGTGCTTCACTTTCAGATTTAGGGTGTCTTTATATCTGAAGTGAGTTCATTGTGGGCAGTAAAGAGACAGGCCTTCTTTGTTTTTGTTTTTCATTTATCAGGCCCTGTATGTCTTTTGATTGGAGAATTTAGCCCATTTACATTTAAATGATTATGGGTAGGTATATACATATTTCCATTTTGTTAATTATTTCCTGACTATTTTGTAGTTCCTCTCTGTTCCATTTTTCTTCTCTCACTCTTCTCTTCCCTTGTTCTTTAATGACTTTGTATAGTATTATGCTTAGATTCCTTTCTCATTATATCTTGCTAAGNTTTTGTTGTTAGTTTTAGAAGTCTTGTAGATCTTCATAGAACCATTAAATTTCAGCTTCTTCAGCAGTAGTGGTTGGGGTATAGACTTGAATTACTATGATGCTGAGAGGTTTGCCTTGGAATGAACTGAGATCATTCTGTCATTTTTGAAATTGTAACCAAGTACTGCATTTCAGACTCTTCTGTTGACTATGAGGGCTAGTCCATTCCTTCTAAGGGATTCTTGCCTACAATAGTAGGTATAATGGTTATCTGAATTAAATTCTCTCATTCCCGTCCTTTTTAGTTCACTGATTTCTAAAATAGCACATAAATATTCACAAATGTTGTATCTTCTAGCTATTATTAGTAATACGCTTCATGTCTCTTACTATAGTCTTTGTTTTAAAATCTATTTTGTCTAATATAAGTATAGCTATCCTTGATTTCTTTCAGCTTCCATTTATGTAGAACAACTTTTTTCAGTGCTTCACTTTCAGATTTAGGGTGTCTTTATATCTGAAGTGAGTTCATTGTGGGCAGTAAAGAGACAGGCCTTCTTTGTTTTTGTTTTTCATTTATCAGGCCCTGTATGTCTTTTGATTGGAGAATTTAGCCCATTTACATTTAAATGATTATGGGTAGGTATATACATATTTCCATTTTGTTAATTATTTCCTGACTATTTTGTAGTTCCTCTCTGTTCCATTTTTCTTCTCTCACTCTTCTCTTCCCTTGTTCTTTAATGACTTTGTATAGTATTATGCTTAGATTCCTTTCTCATTATATCTTGCTAAGCCAAGTCGCTTCAGTCATGTCCGACTCTGTGCAACCCCATAGACGGCAGCCCACCAGGCTCCCCCGTCCCTGGGATTCTCCAGGCAAGAGCACTGGAGTGGGTTGCCATTTCCTCCTCCAGTGCATGAAAGTGAAAAGTGAGAGTGAAATCGCTCAGTTGTGTCCGACTCTTAGTGACCCCATGGTCTGCAGCCTATCAGACTCCTCCATCGATGGAATTTTCCAGGCAGGAGTACTGGAGTGGGGTGCCATTGCCTTCTCCACACTTTATCTTATGTATCTATTATAGGGTTTTGCTCTATGTTTATCATGAGACTCACATATAACAGCCAAATGCAACTAAGTTGATAGCAACTTGTTTGAATGCATTCTAAACCTCTACATTTTCATTATCCCCCTCACATTTGATATCATATCTTTTATTTTATTTTTCCTTTAACTAATTTGTTGTTATATTTTTACTACTTGTGTCTTTAACCTTCATACTGGTTTTATAAGTGATTAATTCACTACCTTTATTATATATTTACCTTTACCAATGAGATATATACTTTCATATGTTTACTTTTTACTAATTACTGCCCTTTCATTTTAGCTTTAATATTCTTTGGTAGGACCCATTTAGTGGTGGTGAGCTCCTTTGGCTTTTACTTATCTAGAAATATTCCTTATCTACCCTTCAACTCTGAATGATAACTTTTCTAGGATTAAGTGTTTCTGACTAGGAATGTTCTATCTGTACTTTCTACATATTATGTCACCTCCTTCTGGGCTGCAAGATTCCTGTTGAATAATCTACTGATAGTCTTATAAGCATCCCCTGACCTGTCAAAGGTTGCTTTCTTCTTATTAATTTTCTATAAAGATTGTCGGTTTTGGACCACTTTTAAAGTCTTTATTGAATTTGTTACAACATTGCTTCTGTTTTGTGTTTTAGTTTTTGACACCAAGGCATGTGGGGATCAAAGATCCCTGACCAGAAGTTGAACCTGCACCCCCTACACAGGGAGGCAAAGCCTTAACCACTGGGCCACCAAGGAAGTTCTTCCTCTTGCTGCTTTTAAGATCCTGTCTTTAACTATTGACATTTTAATTATAATGTGTTTAATTATCATGTGTAAAGATGTTTTGGGATGCATATTATTTTTAACTTTCTGGAATTAATGAATATGAAGGTCTGTTCCTCAGGTTAGAAAATTTTTTAGCCATTATTTCTTCAAATAAATTCTCTCTCTCTGTTATCTCCTTCTGGGAAAATATTATGTGAATAGTGGTCTGACTGATGTCCTTTAAGTGCCTTAAGCTTTTTAAATTCCTTTTTTGGGTTTTTTTTTTTTCCCTTTCTAGTTTATATATATTCTTTTTTCTGTTTGCAACTTCCAGTACAATTTTCGCAGGCAATTCCTTTTTTTTTTTTTTTATTTTTTATATAGTAGCAAGGGATTTAATTACTGACATGTAGTAATTATGACAATTTTAAATTAAAACTGATATAACAATATTTCAAATATATACAATGGAATCTATTACAATGCTTGGGTGCCACTTATCCTGATTTTTTTATTTATCTATTTTTTATTGAAGGATAATTTCTTTATAGAATTTTGCTGTTTCTGTCAAACCTCAAAATGAATCAGCCATAGGTAAACATATACCCTCTCACTTTTGAAGCTCTCTCCCATCTTCTTCCTCGTCCCACCCTTCCAGGTTGATACAGAGCACCTGTTTCAATTTCCTGAGCCATATAGCAAATTCCTGTTGGCTATCTTACATATGGTAATGTAAGTTTCCATGTTGCTCTTTCCATATATCTCACCCTCTCCTCCCCTCTCCCCATGTCCAGAAGTCTATTCTCTACGTCTGTTTCCCCATTGTTGCCCTGTAAATAAATTCTTCAGTACTATTTTTTAGATTCCATGTATATGCTTTAGAATATGATATTTATCTTTCTCTTTCTGACTCACTTCACTCTGTATAATAGGTTCTAGGTTCATCTACCTCATTAGAACTGACTCAAATACAGTCCTTTATATGGCTGAGTAATATTCCATTGTGTATATGTACCACAACTTCTTTATTCATCCATCTGTCGATGGACATCTAGGTTGCTTCCATGTTCTAGCTATCATATATACTGTTGCAATAAACATTGGGATACATATGTCTTTTTCAATTTTGGTTTCTTCAGGGTATATGCCTAGGAGTGGGATTGCTGGGTCATATTCTTTTATTCCTAGTTTTTTAAGGAATCTCCATACTGTCTTCCACGGTGACTGTATCAATTCACATTCCCACCAACAGTGCAAGAGTTTTCCCTTTTCTCTACACCCTCTCCAGCATTTATTGTTTGTAGACTTCTGATGATGGCCATTCTGGCTGGTTGTGAGGTGATACCTCATTGTAGTTTTGATTGGCATTTCTCCAATAATCAGCAATGTTGAGCATCTTTTCATGTGATTGTTAGCCATCTGTATGTCTTCTTTGGAGAAATGTCTGTTTAGGTCTTATTCCCACTTTTTTGAATGGGTTATTTGTATTTCTGGTATTGAACCAGAAAAAGTGGTATGAACCACTTGTATATTTTGGAAATTAATCTTTTGTCAGTTTTATCATTTGCTATTACTTTCTCCCACTTTGAGGGGTATCTTTTCACTGTGCTTATAGTTTCTTTTTCTGTACAAAAGCTTTTAAGTTTAATCAGTCCCCACTTGTTTAGTTTTGTTTTTATTTCCATTACTTTAGGAGGTGGGTCATAGAGGAACTTGCTTTTATTTATGTCATGGAGTGTTCTGTCTATGTTGTCCTCTAAGAGTTTTATAGTTTCTGGTCTTACATTTAAGTCTTTAATCCATTTTGAGTTTATATTTCATTCTTTTAATCGTAGCTGTCCAGTTTTCCAAGCACTGTTTTTTGAAGAGGCTGTCTTTGCTCCATTGTATTTCCTGCCTCCTTTGTGAAAAATAAAGTACCCATAGGTGCATGGGTTTATCCCTGAACTTTCTTTTTTGTTCCATTGGTCTATATTTATGTTTTTGTGCCTGCACCACACTGTCTTGATTACTGTAGCTTTGTAGTATAATCTGAAGTCAGGAAGGTTGATTCCTCCAGCTCCATGCTTCTTTCTCAAGACTGTTTTGGCTATTCAGGGTCTTTTGTGTTTCCATATGAATTGTGAATTTTTTTACTTCAGTTCTGTAAAAAAATGCCATTGGTAATTTGATAGGGATGGCATTAAATCTGTAGACTTCACTTGGTAGTATAGTCATTTTCACAATATTGGTTCTTCCTACCCAGGAACATGGAATAGCTCTCCATCTGCTTATGTCATCTTTGATTTCTTTCATCGATGTCTCATAATTTTCTGTGTACAGTTATTTTGTCTCCTTAGGTAAGTTTATTCCTAGATATTTAATTCTTTTGGTTGTAATGGTGAATGGGATTGATTCCTTAATTTCTCTTTCTGATTTTTCATTGTTAATATATAAGAATGCAGATGATTTCTGCGTATTGATTTTGTTTCCTGCAACTTTGTTAAATTCACTGATTAGCTCTAGTAGTTTTCTGATACTACTTTAGTTTTCTAAATACAGTATCATGTCAGCTGCAAACAGTCAGAGTTTTGTTTCTTTTCTGATCTGGATTCCTTTTATTTCTTTTTCTTCTCTGATCGCTAGGACTTTCAGAATTTTGCTGAGTTTTTGTTTGTTTATTTTTCCACTGATGGCCAAGGCTGAGTGAGATGGTAATCTGTCTGCTGATGATTGGCTTTGTATTTTTGTTTTGTTTGTTGTTTAGATGAGGTGTCTTGCACAGGGTATTACTGGTGGTTGGGTGGTGTCCGGTTTTGTATTCAAGTGATTTCCTTTGTGTGAGTTCACACTATTTGATACTCCCTAGGGTTAGTTCTCTGGTAGTCTAGGGCCTTGGAGTCAGTGCTTCCATTCCAAAGGCTCAGAAATGGGAGCATTCTCTGGTCAGGAATGAAGATTCCACAAATAGTTTGTTATGGTATTAAGTGAGATTAAAACAAATATCCAAAAATGAGAAACCAAAGATGAACCCCAGAGTAATGGTAGTTACAAAATCAGGGAAATGGTAATTAAAATAATGGAATATACATATATATACCAATGATCAAGGTGAAAACAGTCCAACAACCAAAAAAAAAGTACAGTAGATAGACCTGGCAAACTTAGGAAATCAAAAATTATATTTACCAGTTAAGAACAAAACTAACTTAAGCACAAACTGGAAAACAAAACTAAAGCAAGGT
>SJYW01024107.1:0-15828 GCA_006410735.1 Raphicerus campestris
CTATCAGTCTCCAATTTATCTCTCACATAAAGATAATCTTATTATCCAGACCCAGAGACATGGAGTATGAGAAGGAGCTGTGAACATGTTGGTCAAAATAAATGAACAGATGATTGCATGACAGGTCATCTGAACATGAGTGGCCAAATGATTTTGAAAAGCTCCTTGCAAAGCGTGTTTACCTACAGAGTGGTGTTCAGAAACTAACGTTTGGTCTGTGGTTTATTTATGCTCCTGTCCTTCTAAACGTGTCATATTTTGGATTCAACTGCTTCTGTATAATCAATTCTCACACTTAAAGTGTAAAACAAGAGACTAACTCTCTTCCATTGTGAAAATTAATCCTTCACCTTAGAAAAAGATTTAAGCTTTGAGTCACAAAAAAGCCAACATTCTGCAGCACTTAAAAGCAGCACCACAAAAAGAAAACCGAATGAAAACATCAGTGAATCCATTTCCCTTTCCGTCCAGATCTGAAAGGTGAGAGTTCTCATTTCTGCCAAGAGGCTTCTGTCTCTGACGAGTTGAGTCAGCATGCTGCAAATTGTGAGAGATAGGTTTTGGTCCACATGTGGTAGCTGAAAGAAACTGAATTGGGTCAAGGTAACTTTTGCCAGGTGTCTTAGAATTTTAGGAGAGGAAGGAAGACTCTGCACTGTAACTCAAGTTAGCAGTTCTTGTTAATTGACTATAGTGGGTCGGAAGAGACAGGAGGAGAGCAGGGTGACCAGATATCCAAGATAGGATTCATCTGTCCTTGCTTTTTTGAGTTTTGATGCTAATATGATTCATGGGTATAGCAGCCATGGAAAGGTGCTGCTCAGATCTCCCTTTAAGAGAGAAGTTTTAAGAGTAGCATTGACATATATATATTACCATATGTAAAACAGATAGCTAATGGGAAGTTGCTGTATAACACAGGGAACTCAACCTCGTGCCCTATGAGAACCTAGAGGGGTAAGATAGGGTAGGTCATGGGAGGGAGGTTCACGAGGGAGGAGACATATGTATACCTATGGCTGATTCATGTTGATGTATGGGAGAAACCAATGCAACATTGTAAAGCAATTATCCTCCAAATAAAAATAAATACTTTAAAAAAAATGAGAGAGAGATTCTTTAGTAAGAATGGACATATCTGTCAGTCTACAGCCTCTGAAGCTTGGGGATCCATTGCAGAATTTAAGTTATGGTCTTAAGACCACACCAAAGCTATGGTCTTCCAGAGCAGCTCCTAGCCAATGACTGAGCATGAGGTGGGTGGGGGCAGACCAGAGCCAGGTATTCCTCCTGCCCAATGGAGAAATTTGTCTATTGGAATCATTGCTTTGGGGCTCCCTATCAACCTAGCCAAGACGACCTAAAATCTCCGTGCAGTCTGAAGCTCTGTCTACGTAATTCTTCCTTCCTGCTCTCTCTTCATGGACGTCAAACTTGCAACATGACCTGAGGCCCTCCCCAGTGCCTCCTGCTCCCTCTCCCCTTTCTCTTTGACAAGCATACCTTCCCCACCACCACCACCCCCACCCCCACACACCAAAGTCTTGCATTTCCAATGCCATCCTGGTGTCTGCTTCCTGGGGGACCTAAATGTTGGCAATGGAGAAGGATCAGAATATTTTCTTCTTACCCCATCTCTAACCTCTCCCCTACATACTGCTTTGTCTTTCTAACCAGCCCACACTTCCCCCCTTAAGCAGCAGCTGTGGCCTTCAGCAGTGTTTGCCCTCGGTGGTCATGTGATCTCTTGCCATTTACTTTCCCACTGGAAACACAAGCTTTAGCAGACTGGAAACAGTATCTAATGAACTGAAAGTAATTATGAAAAGCCAAGTAGGTGCTAAGATGTTAGGGCAAAATCTGGAGATTTGAGGGTGAGTGTGCATGTGTGTGTGTGTGTGTGTGTGTGTGTGTGTGTGTGCTCATTCTCACCTGGAGGAGGAGGAGGTGGTAAATATCTCAAACTTGGAAATAACCTTCTTCTTTTAATTTTAATGAGGAGAACAAATTAATATAGATGCAGTATCTCACTCCTTCACCTCCCTTGCTTATCCCAGATCATTTGGCAATGAAGGATGGATTCTATTTTATTTTTTGCTTNCTTGGAAATAACCTTCTTCTTTTACTTTTAATGAGGAGAACAAATTAATATAGATGCAGTATCTCACCCCTTCACCTCCCTTGCTTATCCCAGATCATTTGGCAATGAAGGATGGATTCTATTTTATTTTTTGCTTGTTTGTTTCTCTGTTTATTTTCATAACTCAGTAAAATAGTCAGAAGGGTGGAAAGCCAGGGGGAATAAATACAAATGAGCTGAATATGCCATAAACTCTCCAGTCAGTGTTTAATCAAGCAATGACTATAATTTAGAATGATTATTATCTTATTTTAACTTTTCCAAGTAATCTATCCAACTTTATTTCAATTACTCAAATGGAAAAGGGCTAAGAGATCAAAGTAAAAATCACTTTTTGCTTAATAAAAGTAATCAGCTGCTTATGACTGAGTTACCTACCTGGATGTAAGGAGAAAGATTTGAAAGTCTCTGAAAATTCCTTCCAAAAACAGATTCTAAGTTCAGGAAATTAACTTTTAAAAATTAATACACACACAAATTCTATTTAGTTGCAACTACTAAGTGTGTGGATTCTGTTCACTTTGGCTTAATTCAACATAAAAGATGAGTTGCCCCAGTCAAATCCTATTTGTCTACCCCACAGAGATTTTATTCTCAGGGAGCCAGAAACATGGAAGCCACTTCTCTCTCTCTCTCTCTCTCTCTCTCTCTCTCTCTCTTGCCTGCCATCTTTCCAAAGCCTATAAGGATACTCTTAGTGCAGTAATTTGTTGGGTTAGGAGTTACACTACTAGAACTAAGGAATTTAGGACCTTACCACTCCCTACTCTCCACGAACATTAAGGTGGGAAAGCCATATGAAATTATCTGGACTCAGTATTATGACAAAGGAACACACCCTGCCCTCCCTGCTTCATTCCATCTGTGTACTGCCTAAAACAGCTGACTGGGACAGTCTTTCATCTTTAATCTCATCAACAGACTTTCCCATGAGAAACAGCCAATGAAGTCCAAACCTGTGCACCAAGCTCTTTGTAGACCCAGGCAACTCACCACATCTGACACTTTCAAAAAAAAAAAAAAATCAGTAAAAGTGGTGGCTATGAGTCACTAAGGACAAACAACATTCCTGAAAGAAATGAACATCACTAGTGGAAACATACTGATGCTTGCTTTGAAAAACTCTATAGGCCTCTATAGACCTGAATAATATTAAGGCCTGAATTCTCTCCATCTCCACAATGCCTATTATTTGCTATTCAATTTTCCATAAATATAACTATCTCCTCTCCTGTTTTTCTTTTGACTGTAACAAACTAGTATTCTAATAGTTCACATGTTCCTTAACACTGTCTTTCAATTATTGTTAGTAACTTAAAGGAGTGACTAACTATAATTTGCTCTCAACAATGTCCAATTTGGTGGACCATGACAACCTGATTCACACTCACACGCACACACAAAAGAGGACAGTGCAAGAGCAAACCTAAAGAGAGAAGCCATGACAACTGAATGTCATGTGGGGTCTTGACATATCCTGGAGAAGAAAAAAAAATTAGGTTCCAACTAAGGAAATTCAAATAAAATTTTAAATTCAGCTAACAATAATAATATATCACTATTGTTTCATTGGAGTNGAAAGAGAGAGAGAGAGTATGAGATAGGAAGGGGAAATTTACATTGAGTGTTGACTACAGACTCTCTGGGGGAGAGCTGCTTCTGCTAAGAACACCCCTTATATGGATATGTTTGGTTATGAAAATGAGACCCACTGGGCACAGCTTCACTGTGAAACAAAAAGAATTGCTTCTCTACATTATAAAAGAGAAAGACATTAGAGAGGTGACCTAGGAAGAAAGAGATGCTGAAAGAGGGGCTGTGGCAAGAGGAAGCCCAGCACTCCTGCTTCAGCTGGCACCCCTTGGAAGTCAGCCTCTGTGAGGGCTTTGCCTGAAGACTGGCTTCATTTTCTCCCCTCTCCTCTCCACCTCCCCCGTGCCCTGGCCAGTCTTCTTGGGACTTCCTTGGTGGTCCAGTGGTTAGGACTCTGTATTCCTACTACCAAGCGCTTGGGTTCAACCCCTGGTTAGGGAGCTAAGATCCCACAGGTTGCATGATGAGATAGAAACAAAAACAAAAACAAAAAAACCACTTTCTTAATAAATCACTTGCTCAAAAATCTCAGATCCTCCTCTCAAGGAAGCCCAGCTTGAACACACTCCCATCTTCTAACACTTAGATCTCTTTAAGAATCTGATGAAAGTTCTGGGCACTTTTCCTAAAAGAAAATGTACATATGCATGTAATTGACTTGCCTTTGCCTCATGGTCTCAGAAGTATAAGAAACGTCTCTTCCTCAATTTTTCCAAGTTCTGTCTGACTCAGCCTTCCACTCACCAGCTGGTTGAGAAATAAAAGTTCAGTTATTTGTGGGAGGGTCTTTCTCATTCTTCCTAGCTATTCACTTGAGACCATCCAGGAAAGCTGGTCTGGAAATACTGGGGAGAGACTCAGGAGTTTGGTCTGGTACTCTCGAGGGTTTTGTCCTTCACTCAGAGGTGCAGGTGATACAGTGTGGTTTGCCCAGGGATCTGTGTTGATTTCCCAGACTGCAGCACTATCGTCAGACTCTTGAAGTACCTCTTCTGCAAAGAAATACCTCCCACCCCCCCAGCTATTCTCATGCAAAGCCCTGATGCCTCTGGACTACTCTGCGTGAGCTCTGTTACCAGAAAAGTTCCTATGAACAGCACCTCTCCCCTTACTCCCTACCCTTAGTTCTATTCTCAGGAACTATCTCTTGCATGATGTTGGTGCCATTTTTCCTTATCATTGGTGATGCCATATTGTTACAATACTTGTTGAATCTGTGTCAAAGCCAATGTCATTCAGAGTTTTGGCTCATGATATGGACAGACCTTGGGCGAAATATTTTCTCCAGGTGATCCAATGGTAAACATTCCCAGTGGTCAGATAGTGGTTCAGGGACCGTCATGTTTTCATGGACAGGAATCTTATATTATTTATCTTTATATAACTAGCAAATAGCTTGATACCTGGCACTTATATTATTAATAAATAAATGTTGTTGTTTAGTCACTAAGTCGTGTCCAGCTCTTTTGTGACCCCATGGACTTTAGCCTGTCAGGTTCCCCTGTCCATGGGATTTCCCAAGCAAGGACACTGGAGTGTGTTGCCATTTCCTTCTCCAGGGAATCTTCCTGACTGAGGGATTAAAACCGCATCTCTTGCATCAGCAGGCAGATTCTTTACCACTGAGCCACCGGGGAAGCCGAATAAATAAATGTTGCTGCTGCTGCTAAGTCGCTTCAGTCATATCCGACTCTGTGTGACCCCATAGAAGGTAGCCTACCAGACTACCCGGTCCCTGGGATTCTCCAGGCAAGAACACTGGAGTGGGTTGCCATTTCCTTCTCCAATGCATGAAAGTGAAAAGTGAAAGTGAAGTCGCTCAGTCGTGTCCGACCCTCAGCGACCCCATGGACTGCAGCCTTCCAGGCTCCTCCGTTCATGGGATTTTCCAGGCAAGAGTACTGAAGTGGGATGCCATTGCCTTCTCTGAAAATAAATGTTAAGTTGATCTAATTCATCTCATATAAACTCAGTTAGTTGGTTAGCATGAAAGATTATACTGACAAACTTTGTAAATCCCCCCACTTTGAAATAAGGGTATACCTTTACATATGCACTTAATGTGTACTTCACCATTTTGAGGGAAATACAGAAGGACACATCTTCTTAAATATTCAAATAAAAATGACTCTCCATTTCCAATTGTACAAATGTCTTTCAGTACAGGGTCCCTCCTCTTGTATAAGAACTTGAAGAACTTACTTAATCCAATCACAGGGTGCTCCCACCTTGTGCTGCCATCAGATGGGAACCACTCAGAAATGTCTCTTTGAGACTAGAGGGCTCAGTTTGGGAAACAAGATATCCCCAGAAAGAGCCACTGTGCAGCAGCGGCCGCCACCACGGTAAGGGGTCCATTACTGCTGCTGAAGTGGGCCGGGGAAGCCGCGCCTGTGGCCCCTGCTGCAGCAGCGCGTTGCTCCCACCCCTCTGGCCTGGAGAGCTACTCTTACTATTCTTGACTCCTTCCCAGGGGAAATTCAGATGCACCTGTTTGAGGTGGAGGACATCATAACCACTGCTTGACATTTGAAAATAAAACTCTGCCTTGGCACTGGAGGAAGGAGGAAGGGAGATGTATATCTACTGGGAGTATAAGCTTATGACTCCTTTCACAGCGTGACATGGTCCATGCCAGGTAGGGGAACCATGCTTGCACACATTCTCTGTTGCCTTTCTTATATTTGTGAGTCTGAGGTTGTATTGGAAGTCACTCTTCTACAAGTGGAAGAATAACATGCTACAAAACGGCTTTTATTCATTTGATCACCAGAGAGAAAAGGTATATTAGCATTCCAGTAGAAAATCTTACAAAATATAAAACAATAACAGTGATGGCTGCAAAGAGATAACTTGCTAGTGTTGGCATCAAGTTAAGAATTATGGGAGATTCTTTAGACAGAAAACAAAATTATTTGAACTTAAATCTATTTCAAAATTCCAATTCTAGTTTTGATAAAACAGAACTTTGTTTACCACTCATGCTCTTCATACAGCTGAGCAAGTAAGGAAGTGGTTATGATATGGCCAACTGGTCTTCCATTGACAGGAGCACAGCCAAAATTTCTCTGCAGAGTAGGTAGTAGTACCCCTGAGTTCCTCTGCAGAGTAGGTACCCTGTAAACCACTGAGTTGTATAAATCTTGGGATGTTTGTGCTGTGACATCTACTTAAATAGTCACAGTGATGGAAACTCTTAGCATCACACAAGTGAAACGTTACTTTAAAGAGAATTCCTGACATTTGTTCCATTTTATTTGGTAGTGTCATTTCTCTGGAAAGATTTACTCATTTACAACAAATCTTTCCAAAATTGATCAAGATTCAAATAATGAAATACAATAAATTGTTCAGAAAGACATAGGAAGTCAAGTCCCTATAAGGGAATCAGCAACAAATATGTTAAACGAGAGGGTCAAACCAATTATTGTGATTAAACATGAATTCTGACCCAAGATTTTTGATGCTCAGGACAAAAGGATGATGTGATGGGTGATGTAATTCTTTTTTATTTTAATTAAGGTATAGTTGATTTACAATATTATATTAGTTTCAGGTATACAACATAGTGATTCAGGAACTTTATAGGTTATACTCTATTTATAATTATTATAAAATACTGGCTATATCTCCTACATTATACAATACAGTAGCTTATTTATTTAATACGTAGCAACTTGTACCTGTTAATATTCTACCCCTATCTTGCCCTCCACATTATTGTTTCCCCCTAGTTTGTTCTCTATACCTGTAAGTCTCTTTCTTTATTGCTATATTCACTAGTTTGTTTTCTTTTTTAGATTCCACATACAAGTGATAACATACAGTATTTGTCTTTGTCTGATTTATTTCACTAAGCAGAATACCCTCCAAGTCCATCCGTGTTGCTGCCAATGGCAAAATTTCATTCTTTCTTTATGCCTAAATGGGCTTCCCTGGTGGCTCAGACGGTAAAGAATCTGCCTGCAACGCAGAGAACGGGGTTTGATCCCTGGGTTGGGAAGTTCCCCTGGAGGAGAGCATGGCGATCCATTCCAGTATCCTTGCCTAGAGAATCCTCATGGACAGAGGAGCATGGTGTCTACAGTCCATGGGGTCAGAGAGGCCTGATGTGCTGCAGTCCATGGGGTCACAAAGAGTCAGACATGACTGGGCGACTGAATAACAACAGCACAATATTCTACTTTATTATACATATTATATACTTCACTATATATATTATATATATGTATGTATATAATGGGCTTCCCAGGTGGCTTAGAGGTAAAGAATCCGTCTGCCAAGAGGAGACTTGGGTTCAATCCCTGGGTAGGGAAGACCCACTGGAGAAGGAAATGGCAATTCACTCCAGTATTGTTGCCTAGAGAATTCCATGAACAGAGGAGCTTGGTGGGCTACAGTCCATGGGTCACAAAAGAGTCAGATACGACCTAGCAACTAAACAACAACAATATATATAATACCTTCTTTATCCATTCACCTGTTACTAGACATTCAGATTGCTTCTGTGTTTCGGCAATTATAAATAATGCTGCTATGAATATTGGGGTATCTTTTCAAATTAGTATTTTCATTTTCTTTGAATATATACCCAGGAGTATAATGGCTGAATTGTATGGTTGTTTATTTTTAGTTTCCTAAGCAGTCTCTTACAGTTTTCCACAGTGGCTATGGAAAACAGTACAGAGATTTACATTCCCAACAGTATACAATGATTTACTTTTCTCCACATCCTCACTAACACTTGTTATTGGTGATCTTTTTGATGTTAAACACCCTGGTGGCTCAGCTGGTAAAGAATCTGCCTGCAATGCAGGAGACCCGGGTTCAATTCCTGGGTCAGGAAGATCCACTGGGGAAGAGATAGGCTACCCACTCCAGTATTCTTGGACTTCCCTGTTGGTTCAGCTGGTAAAGAATCCACATGCAGTGTGGGAGATTGGGTTCTGATCCCTGGATTGGGAAGATCCCCTGGAGAACAGAATGGCTACCCACTCCAGTATTCTGGCCAGGAGAATTCCATGGACTATATAGGCATGGGGTCGCAAAGAGTCAGATACGACTGAGCGACTATCACTCACACTCTGACANGACTCTGTGTGACCCCATAGAAGGTAGCCTACCAGACTACCCGGTCCCTGGGATTCTCCAGGCAAGAACACTGGAGTGGGTTGCCATTTCCTTCTCCAATGCATGAAAGTGAAAAGTGAAAGTGAAGTCGCTCAGTCGTGTCCGACCCTCAGCGACACCATGGACTGCAGCCTTCCAGGCTCCTCCGTTCATGGGATTTTCCAGGCAAGAGTACTGAAGTGGGGTGCCATTGCCTTCTCTGAAAATAAATGTTAAGTTGATCTAATTCATCTCGTATAAACTCAGTTAGTTGGTTAGCATGAAAGATTATTCTGACAAACTTTGTAAATCCCCCCACTTTGAAATAAGGGTATACCTTTACATATGCACTTAATGTGTACTTCACCATTTTGAGGGAAATACAGAAGGACACATCTTCTTAAATATTCAAATAAAAATGACTCTCCATTTCCAATTGTACAAATGTCTTTCAGTACAGGGTCCCTCCTCTTGTATAAGAACTTGAAGAACTTACTTAATCCAATCACAGGGTGCTCCCACCTTGTGCTGCCATCAGATGGGAACCACTCAGAAATGTCTCTTTGAGACTAGAGGGCTCAGTTTGGGAAACAAGATATCCCCAGAAAGAGCCACTGTGCAGCAGCGGCCGCCACCACGGTAAGGGGTCCATTACTGCTGCTGAAGTGGGCCGGGGAAGCCGCGCCTGTGGCCCCTGCTGCAGCAGCGCGTTGCTCCCACCCCTCTGGCCTGGAGAGCTACTCTTACTATTCTTGACTCCTTCCCAGGGGAAATTCAGATGCACCTGTTTGAGGTGGAGGACATCATAACCACTGCTTGACATTTGAAAATAAAACTCTGCCTTGGCACTGGAGGAAGGAGGAAGGGAGATGTATATCTACTGGGAGTATAAGCTTATGACTCCTTTCACAGCGTGACATGGTCCATGCCAGGTAGGGGAACCATGCTTGCACACATTCTCTGTTGCCTTTCTTATATTTGTGAGTCTGAGGTTGTATTGGAAGTCACTCTTCTACAAGTGGAAGAATAACATGCTACAAAACGGCTTTTATTCATTTGATCACCAGAGAGAAAAGGTATATTAGCATTCCAGTAGAAAATCTTACAAAATATAAAACAATAACAGTGATGGCTGCAAAGAGATAACTTGCTAGTGTTGGCATCAAGTTAAGAATTATGGGAGATTCTTTAGACAGAAAACAAAATTATTTGAACTTAAATCTATTTCAAAATTCCAATTCTAGTTTTGATAAAACAGAACTTTGTTTACCACTCATGCTCTTCATACAGCTGAGCAAGTAAGGAAGTGGTTATGATATGGCCAACTGGTCTTCCATTGACAGGAGCACAGCCAAAATTTCTCTGCAGAGTAGGTAGTAGTACCCCTGAGTTCCTCTGCAGAGTAGGTACCCTGTAAACCACTGAGTTGTATAAATCTTGGGATGTTTGTGCTGTGACATCTACTGAAATAGTCACAGTGATGGAAACTCTTAGCATCACACAAGTGAAACGTTACTTTAAAGAGAATTCCTGACATTTGTTCCATTTTATTTGGTAGTGTCATTTCTCTGGAAAGATTTACTCATTTACAACAAATCTTTCCAAAATTGATCAAGATTCAAATAATGAAATACAATAAATTGTTCAGAAAGACATAGGAAGTCAAGTCCCTATAAGGGAATCAGCAACAAATATGTTAAACGAGAGGGTCAAACCAATTATTGTGATTAAACATGAATTCTGACCCAAGATTTTTGATGCTCAGGACAAAAGGATGATGTGATGGGTGATGTAATTCTTTTTTATTTTAATTAAGGTATAGTTGATTTACAATATTATATTAGTTTCAGGTATACAACATAGTGATTCAGGAACTTTATAGGTTATACTCTATTTATAATTATTATAAAATACTGGCTATATCTCCTACATTATACAATACAGTAGCTTATTTATTTAATACGTAGCAACTTGTACCTGTTAATATTCTACCCCTATCTTGCCCTCCACATTATTGTTTCCCCCTAGTTTGTTCTCTATACCTGTAAGTCTCTTTCTTTATTGCTATATTCACTAGTTTGTTTTCTTTTTTAGATTCCACATACAAGTGATAACATACAGTATTTGTCTTTGTCTGATTTATTTCACTAAGCAGAATACCCTCCAAGTCCATCCGTGTTGCTGCCAATGGCAAAATTTCATTCTTTCTTTATGCCTAAATGGGCTTCCCTGGTGGCTCAGACGGTAAAGAATCTGCCTGCAACGCAGAGAACGGGGTTTGATCCCTGGGTTGGGAAGTTCCCCTGGAGGAGAGCATGGCGATCCATTCCAGTATCCTTGCCTAGAGAATCCTCATGGACAGAGGAGCATGGTGTCTACAGTCCATGGGGTCAGAGAGGCCTGATGTGCTGCAGTCCATGGGGTCACAAAGAGTCAGACATGACTGGGCAACTGAATAACAACAGCACAATATTCTACTTTATTATACATATTATATACTTCACTATATATATTATATATATGTATGTATATAATGGGCTTCCCAGGTGGCTTAGAGGTAAAGAATCCGTCTGCCAAGAGGAGACTTGGGTTCAATCCCTGGGTAGGGAAGACCCACTGGAGAAGGAAATGGCAATTCACTCCAGTATTGTTGCCTAGAGAATTCCATGAACAGAGGAGCTTGGTGGGCTACAGTCCATGGGTCACAAAAGAGTCAGATACGANCTGGGTTCAGTCCCTGGGTAGGGAAGACCCACTGGAGAAGGAAATGGCAATTCACTCCAGTATTGTTGCCTGGAGAATTCCATGAGCAGAGGAGCTTGGTGGGCTACAGTCCATGGGTCACAAAAGAGTCAGATACGACCTAGCAACTAAACAACAACAATATATATAATACCTTCTTTATCCATTCACCTGTTACTAGACATTCAGATTGCTTCTGTGTTTCGGCAATTATAAATAATGCTGCTATGAATATTGGGGTATCTTTTCAAATTAGTATTTTCATTTTCTTTGAATATATACCCAGGAGTATAATGGCTGAATTGTATGGTTGTTTATTTTTAGTTTCCTAAGCAGTCTCTTACAGTTTTCCACAGTGGCTATGGAAAACAGTACAGAGATTTACATTCCCAACAGTATACAATGATTTACTTTTCTCCACATCCTCACTAACACTTGTTATTGGTGATCTTTTTGATGTTAAACACCCTGGTGGCTCAGCTGGTAAAGAATCTGCCTGCAATGCAGGAGACCCGGGTTCAATTCCTGGGTCAGGAAGATCCACTGGGGAAGAGATAGGCTACCCACTCCAGTATTCTTGGACTTCCCTGTTGGTTCAGCTGGTAAAGAATCCACATGCAGTGTGGGAGATTGGGTTTTGATCCCTGGATTGGGAAGATCCCCTGGAGAACAGAATGGCTACCCACTCCAGTATTCTGGCCAGGAGAATTCCATGGACTATATAGGCATGGGGTCGCAAAGAGTCAGATACGACTGAGCGACTATCACTCACACTCTGACATGTGTGAGGTGATAGCTCATTGTCCTTTTGATTTGCATTTCTCTTATGATTAGCAATGCTGAGCATTTTTTCTTCTTTGTAGAAATGTCTCTTCAGGTCTTCTGCCCATTTTTTAAATTGGGTTCTTTCTTTATTGAATTGTGTGAGCCATTTCTATATCTTGGATATTAACTCCTTTTGGTCATATCATTTGCAAATATTTTCTCCAATTTAGTAGATTGTCTTTTCATTCGTTGATGGTTTCCTTTGCTGTGCAAGAGCTATTAAGTTTAATTAAGTCCTATTGTTTATTTTGACTTTTGTTTCCTCTGCCTTAGGGAGCTTCCCAGGTGGCATTAGTGGTAAAGAACCCACCTGCCAGTGCAGGAGATGTAAGAGACATGGATTTGATCCCTGTGTGGGGAAGACCCCCTGGAGAAGGGCATGGCAACTGAGTATTCTTGCCTAGAGAATCCCCATGGACAGAGAAGCCTGGCAGGCTATAGTCCATAGGGTCCTACAGAGTCAGACATGACTGAAGTGGCTTAGCACAGCACAGCCTTAGCAGACAGAGCTGAAAAAAATATTTCTGTGATTTATATCAAACAGTGTTCTGCCTATGTTTTTCTCTAGGAATTGTATGGCTTCTGGTCTTACATTTAGGTCTTTAATCCATTTTGAGTTTATTTTTGTGCATACTGTGAGAAAATATTCTAATTTCATTCTACACGTAGCTCTCCAGTTTTCCTAGCACCACTTATTGAAGAGACTGACTTTTCTCTGTTGTATATTCTTGCCTCCTTCACTAAGTGACATAATTCCTATCTGCTCGCATAATGCATGCCAGTTCCTCATTAAACAGAACACTCTTCTAATATTAATTTTAAAGGGAATCTAGTGTATTGAGGAGACTCAGGCTGAAATTAGCACTTTAAACAAAATTGAAAACAAATTTTTAATGAAATTGAATAAATTGTAGAAGTTCATGTCTTCTATATCTCACTGTGGTAATAAGCCCTCAATCTCAGTGGCTTAACTCAGGAAACATTTTATTTCTTGCTCACATCACAGTGTGATGCTGCCCACGTAGCATTCCTAGGTCATTTTCATTTAAGCAGAAACTCAGGGATCTGGTCTCCTTCTATCTTGTAACTCCACCAACTATCAATCCTTCCTTTCTGTTGTTGTAGATAAGAGAAGAAGAGGAGGAGGTGGAAGGAAGCAGGAGAGGGATTTTAGAGACAAGGCCCTTAAGAGACACACATTATTTTCACTCATATTCCATTGGTCAGAACATACTCAGTTACATCCTCCTAACTTATCTGGAAGGACAGCTGGACTATGTTTTATTCCCCTCTTCCCAGAAGGAAGAAATGGGATGGATGAGCATCTGGCCAATTTCTGCCAAATCTAGTGTTCATCTTAGGGCTTTGCTTCTTCTTACCTCTAAGTCTGTTTTGAAACATGTTTTTGGCTTCCAAGGACAAGAAAGTTCACCAATAATGCAAATGTAGAGTAAAATTATTATATGAATATAATTTATAATGAAAAAAATATGTATCTGTATCAGTCAACTAGATACTATGGAATTAAAGAAACAGCAGCTAAAACCGGGGACAGATGCTCTCACCCCCCGACATATGTCATCAGTTACTACACACAGGAAGAGATTTATGCCTACATGTCCTACAAGGAAGTGTTCCCCACTTTACTCTCCAGCAGGAAGAAGAAAACCTCTCCATCGACAGTCCTGTCAATCAGAAACTGTAATAACCCAGCCAATAAGAAACCTGTATAGTCTGAACTCCCAGCGTCTTCCAATGGATTCTTTGATTATTACAGCCACTTCTAAGTACCCTTTTTCTTTATAATAACTAATTCCTCTTGTCTTCTGGATTTGCCCATGATCTATTGTAGTTTGAATGTCTCAAACTGCAATTCCTCTGGCTATTCCTGAACAAACTGGTTTTTGCTGGTAATATAACTGTGTAGTATATTATTAAAGAGGACAATATGAAATGTTGGGACAATTTTTAAGCATCTTCTTATAAATGGTGAAATTTTTATACACTCAAATATATAGAGTCGTGTGGTCACTAAACAAGGTGGCTCTGTGTCCTCACTCAGAACAGCTCTGATTTTAGCTGATTATATACTGGGGTTTCAAATAAGATTCTTCATACAAAAATTTCCCTTCTGAAAAAACGGCTTGAGATGTGCTGAGTTTGGACAGGCAGCTTCTTTGACTCAAGCTATATGTTAGGGTTAGGGTTAGGGTGCTTCCACTGGAATACGTTGAGCAGGAAAGGATCATGTCAGAAATGGAAAGATGGGCTGGCCTATTGATTAAAAGAGAGAGTTTTCATAATATCCATATTATTTTTGCTTTAAGCCCTGTGTCAGCACCAGTTTGAGCTTCAGTTGATCTGAAACACTTTGCTTGATGGCGTTTGGGGCAAGTTAATCAGCTTCCATTCGTGAACACTTGCATTTTATGAAGTTTCGCCCCCATACACTGGCTTAGAGCTTTGCTTCATTCAGACTCATATGGGAAAGGCTTGGATTCCTATCACAGCCAGGATTTTCTTCAGCCCCAGGAATTTGTTTGGGTTTGTGCCATTTTATCCGGACTTTTTATTTCTTCCATCTGATTCAAATGTTTCCNTACCCTTTTTCTTTATAATAACTAATTCCTCTTGTCTTCTGGATTTGCCCATGATCTATTGTAGTTCGAATGTCTCAAACTGCAATTCCTCTGGCTATTCCTGAACAAACTGGTTTTTGCTGGTAATATAACTGTGTAGTATATTATTAAAGAGGACAATATGAAATGTTGGGACAATTTTTAAGCATCTTCTTATAAATGGTGAAATTTTTATACACTCAAATATATAGAGTCGTGTGGTCACTAAACAAGGTGGCTCTGTGTCCTCACTCAGAACAGCTCTGATTTTAGCTGATTATATACTGGGGTTTCAAATAAGATTCTTCATACAAAAATTTCCCTTCTGAAAAAACGGCTTGAGATGTGCTGAGTTTGGACAGGCAGCTTCTTTGACTCAAGCTATATGTTAGGGTTAGGGTTAGGGTGCTTCCACTGGAATACGTTGAGCAGGAAAGGATCATGTCAGAAATGGAAAGATGGGCTGGCCTATTGATTAAAAGAGAGAGTTTTCATAATATCCATATTATTTTTGCTTTAAGCCCTGTGTCAGCACCAGTTTGAGCTTCAGTTGATCTGAAACACTTTGCTTGATGGCGTTTGGGGCAAGTTAATCAGCTTCCATTCGTGAACACTTGCATTTTATGAAGTTTCGCCCCCATACACTGGCTTAGAGCTTTGCTTCATTCAGACTCATATGGGAAAGGCTTGGATTCCTATCACAGCCAGGATTTTCTTCAGCTCCAGGAATTTGTTTGGGTTTGTGCCATTTTATCCGGACTTTTTATTTCTTCCATCTGATTCAAATGTTTCCTTACTGAC
>SJYW01024108.1:0-13165 GCA_006410735.1 Raphicerus campestris
GTGTGTGTGTGTGTGTGTGTGTGTGTGTGTATGTACACTCATCTCATTTGTGTCCACCTCTGCGACCCCATGGACTATACGTAGCCCACCAAGCTCCTCTGTCCATGGAATTTTCCAGGCAAGAGTACTGGAATGTGTTGCCATTTCCTACCTCAGGGGATCTTCCTGACCCAGGAACTGAACCTGCATCTCTTGTGTCTCCTCTACTGGCAGGCAGATTCTTTACTACTAGTACCACCTGGGACCCCCTCCATATTGCTGCAAATGATATTATTCATTATTTTTTTACGGCTGAGTAATATTCCATTGTGTATAAATGTTGTTGTTGTTCAGTCTTTCAGTCATGTCCAACTCTTTGTGACCCCATGGACGGCAGCACACCAGGCTTCCCTGTCCTTCACTAGCTCCCAGAATTTGTTCAAACTCATGTCCATTGAGTCGATGATGCCATCCAGCCATCTCATCCATGTCATTGCCTTCTCCTCTTGCCCTCAGTCTTTCCTAGCATCAGGGCCTTTTCCAGTAAGCTGGCTCTTCATACAAGGTGGCTAAAGTGTTGGAGCTTCAGCTTCAGTACCAGACCTTCTAATGTATATCTAGGGTTGATTTCCTTTAGGATTGACTGGTTTGATTTCCTTGCAGTCCAAGAGACTCTGAAGAGTCTTCTCTGACACCACAGTTCAAAAGCATCAATTCTTCACTGCTCAACCTTCTTTATGGTCCAACTCTTACATCCACACATGACTACTGGAAAAACCTTAGCTTTGACTGTATGGACCTTTATCAGCAAATTGATACCTCTGCTTTTTAATGCACTGTTTAGGTTTGTCATAACTTTCCTTCCAAGGAGCAAGCATCTTTCATTAGATGGCTGCAGTTACCATCTGCAGTGATTTTGGAGCACCCCCAAATAAAGGCTGTTACTGTTTCCAATTTCCCCCATCTATTTGCCATGAAGTGATGGGACTAGATGCATGATTTTAGTTTTTTGAAAGTTGAGTTTTAAGTCAGCTTTTTCACTCTCCTCTTTCACCTTCATCAAAAGGCTCTTTAATTTCTCTTTGCTTTCTTCCATAAGGGTGGTGTCCTCTGCATATCTGAGGTTAGGCACCGCATCTTCTTTATCCATTCCTCTGTTGGTGAATGGAGAAGGCGATGGCACCCCACTCCAGTACTCTTGCTTGGAAAATCCCATGGACGGAGGAGCCTGGTAGGCTGCAGTCCATGGGGTCACTAGAGTCGGAGACGACTGAGCGACTTCACTTTCACTTTTCACTTTCATGCATTGGAGAAGGAAATGGCAAACCACTCCAGTGTTTTTGCCTGGAGAATCCCAGGGAGGGGGGAGCCTGCTGGGCTGCCATCTATGGGGTCGCACAGAGTCGGATACGACTGAAGCGACTTAGCAGCAGCAGCAGCTGTTGGTGAACACTTAGTTTGTTTCTTGGCTATTGTAAATAGTGTTGCAATGAACATTGATGTGCATGTATCTTTTTAAATTATGTTTTTCTCTGGATATATGCCTCAGAGTGAAATTGCTGGATTTCAGTGGCTTTTCTTGATCCATTAGAGTTCAGAATTTGCAGGACAAACTGCCGTCCCAAGGTCAGGAGAGGGGAATTCAGACAGTCATGACTGGGATCTGCTTCTCTGAAGCAGAAGCCACCAGAGCCATGAGGGTAAGAACCCTTAGATGATGACTTCCTAGAGGTGGAGTGTGGACTAGTGTGAAAGTGAGAAATATCTGGGGGCTGTAGTCTTTATCTCCTAGATGACATTTCTGGAGAGGCAAGGGCCCCTGTGAATAGACTTGGCTTGAAATTTGGACACTTTGTAATCCAGTCCCCTGCTCAGATCTCTTTATGTCAAATCTCTTGGTATTTTTTATAAAACTATAATTCAGAAAAATAATAACCTGTTTGAAAATGCAAGGATGTTATAGCTCTCACTAGATTCCATTGCAATTCAAGGACATGCTGTGGCAATAGAATAACACTTTAACGGACCACATGTAGCGTGGAAATTGGTTCTAGCAATGTGAGTCCCATGCGTGTATTTTTAAAGCATCTTTTTTTGGGGGGAAGGGAAAATGATTCATTAGATCTAACTCAGATAGTTGACAAGATCCTCATGCAAAACAGAGTGGGAAGGAATGAGAGGGAGGAGGGAGGAGAAAGGGAAAGAGGGAGGGGAAGAGAAATCTTAAATGAAGGTAGGTACAGCTCTAGAGAGGAATAGGAGCAGTAGTTTGGAAGTGGGAAAGATTCCAGGTTCAACGTTCAATGCAGAATACAGGATGCTTGGGGCTGTTGTACGGGATGATCCCGGGAGGTGGGATGGGGAGGGAGCTGGGAGGGGGCTTTGGCATGGGGAGATCGTGTACACCTGTGGATGATTCATGTCAATGTATGGCAAAACCAATACAGTACTGTAAAATTGAATAAAGTATTAAAAGGAAAAATTAAAAAAAAAAAAAGAAGTGAAAGTGAAAGTTGTTCTGTCCTGTCCGACTCTTCGCAACCCAATGGACTATACAGTCCGTGGAATTCTCAGGCCACAATACTGGAGTGGGTGGCCTTTCCCTTCTCTAGGGGATCTTCCCAACCCAAGGATCAAACCCAGGTCTCCCGCATTGCAGGTGGATTCTTTACCAGCTGAGCTACAAGGGAAGCCCAACGCAGATCTAAGGATAGGCCTTTAAAAAAAGCTGTTTTCTTCTACATTTATTTGGCTGCATTGATGTTGGTTGTGGTACATGGACCCCGTAGTCTGCAGCACGCAGGCTTAATTGCCCCGTGGCACTTAGGGTCAGGATCAAACTCCTCTCCCCTGCACTGGGAGGTGGACTCCTAATCACTGCACCACCAGGGAAGTCCCAAGATGGGCCTTTCTAAGGGTCATCAGGATAAGAAAACAGAGATCATCACTGCATTTTCTTCTTTTATATCTATTCCTGCCATCAACTGGATGATACCATAATTCTAAATGAAGATTCCAGAACCAGAGCATCTCATTGGTGCAGCCACTCTCTCTTGGCCATGCTTGTGTGGAACTCTGTATCAACTTTTCTCCAGGTTGGTTGGCCCCTCTGTGGGTTATCTGCTGTCCTGGATTCCAACCAAGAGGCAAGAGGGTGGGCCTGAGGAGGGGGCAGGGCTTTACAGGACAAAGTTTCCCTGCACAGGGAATAGCGAAGTGCCCTTGTAAAGCAAAAGCCCTCAAAGAGAAATAGAATGGAGCTTTTCTGTATTGTATTATCAGACATCTGGAGGCAAAGAAAACAAGTCAATTGTGGGAATTTACTATTCAGGCATTTACCTTGTGTATAGAGGCAGTCAAAATGTCTACAACATTTATCATGCTGGTTTTAAATAATTTCCAGAAGCACTGATTTTTTTTTTTTTTTTTTTTGTTATATAGTTTATGTTTGCAGGGACACCACATAATACAGCTGCTGCTGCTGCTGCGTCGCTTCAGTCATGTCTGACTCTGTGTGACCCCATAGACGGCAGCCCACCAGGCTTCCCCGTCCCTGGGATTCTCCAGGCAAAAATATTGGAGTGGGTTGCCATGTCCTTCTCCAATGCATGAAAGTGAAAAGTGAAAGTGAAGTCGCTCAGTCGTGTCCGACTCTAGTGACCCCATGGACTGCAGCCCACCAGGCTCCTCCGTGCATGGGATTTTCCAGGCAAGAATACTGGAGTGGGGTGCCATTGCCTTCTCCGCATAATACAGCTAGTGCTCATATACTCTGGTGACCATTACCCCGTGTGTACTGGTGATTCGCTGTAGGAAGAAACGCCCAGTACAGAAGAATCGCTGTCACTGTACTGCCCTCTAGTGGTGCGTTCTTGGGATTGCAGTTACTTCGCTGCCACGTGTAGAAAGCGGCCTTCTGCTCTCATTTCAAGTTAGAAAGGAAACTGTTTTTCTTCAATTTAGAGAATGCACCAGGTGCCATACTATCACAATATCTATGTAGGTCTTACCTAGGAAAGTCACAAGTTAGGCCCATCAGACTTTAATAGAAGATCCTGTGTCGAAGACCATGGAAGCAGTGTGTTTTGAATCTGAAACACTTGTCAGTGTTGTTAGAATTATATTAAGTAGGAATGGAACAAATCTCAAGACACTTGAATCCAAACCAGTCATTTTACAAGGAGAAAACAAGCTCCAAGCTTGAAGTATCTTGGTCTCCTGCAGATAATTTACAATAGAACTTAGCTTAGAATTGAAGCGTCCTTCCTCCCAGGCGGGGAATCTTTCTTTACAGAACTCATGTCATGTGCGTGCTAAGTCAATTCAGTTGTGTCCAACTCTTTGTGACCCCATGGATTGTAGCCCTCCAGGCTCCTCTGTCCACAGGATTCTCCAGGCAAGAATTCTGGAGTGGGTTGCCAGGCCCTCCTACAGGAGATCTTCCCCACCCAGGGATCAAACCTGGGTTTCCTGCATTGCAGGCAGATTCTTTACCACTGAGCCACCTGGGAAGTCTAACCCACATCATACATCACACTTATTCAACAGGAAGAGAGCTTAATATTGCAGGCTCAAGGTGCCATCAAGAAAAAAGTTATCACTGCAGATGGTGATTGCAGCCATGAAATTAAAAGATGCTTACTCTTTGGAAGAAAAGTTATGACCAATCTAGACAGCATATTCAAAAGCAGAGACATTACTTTGCCAACTAAGGTCCATCTAGTCAAGGCTATGGTTTTTCCTGTAGTCATGTATGGATGTGAGAGTTGGACTGTGAAGAAGGCTGAGTGCCAAAGAATTGATGCTTTTGAACTGTAGTGCTGGAGAAGACTCTTGAGAGTCCTTTGGACTGCAAGGAGATCCAACCAGTCCATTCTGAAGGAGATCAGCCCTGGGTGTTCTTTGGAAGGAATGATGCTAAAGCTGAAACTCCAATACTTTGGCCACCTCATGCGAAGAGTTGACTCATTAGAAAAGACTGTGATGCTGGGAGGGATTGGGGGCAGGAGGAGAAGGGGATGACAGAGGATGAGATGGCTGGATGGCATCACCTATTCGATGGACATGAGTCTGAGTGAACTCTGGGAGTTGGTCACAGACAGGGAGGCCTGGCATGCTGCGATTCATGGGGTTGCAAAGAGTTGGACATGACTGAGTAACTGAACTGAACTGAACATTAAAAAAGAAAATTAATCCATTCATTATTTTAAGGGAGAGGAGGATATATGTTCTTTATTTTTCAGGAAAAAGAAAAATAGTTTAAAAATATTACCTTCTTTATTGATTCCAGAGCATTTTCTTTGAAAAGCAGGAAAGGAGGAGAAAATGGGCTGAATAGGGTAGAAGCAAGTGGGGGAGGGTCTATGTCTCTCTCCACGTTTCTGACCTCAGGTCTCTTTCTTAATCAGTGAACAGATTACAAAGCTGGCTTGGCTGGTGCAAGTCAGGGATCTGAATGGCTGTGATATGGACTGGATTGTGTCCCTGTTGTACCAGTTTATATGTTGAAGCCCTAATCCCCAATGTGACCATATCTGGAGATAGGCCTGTAAAGAGGTAACTAATGTTAAGTGAGGTCATAATGGTGGGAGGTCTAAGGGTGGGCCTCTTGAGAGAAGGGGGGGATAGAGAGAGATCTGCCATGGTAGGGCAGGTGCTTGCACGCACACTCAGTTGTGTCCAACTCTATGCAACTCCGTGGACTGCAGCCCACCAGACTCCTCTGTCCATGGATTTCCCAGGCAAGAGTACTGGAGTGGGTTGCCATTTCCTCTTCCAGGGGATTTTCCCCACCCAGGGATTGACCCACACTTCCTGCATTGGTGGGTAGATTCTTTACCTCTGAGCCACCTGGGAAGCCTAGGACATAGTTAGAAGGCGCTGTATGCAGTCCCGAAAGAGTTCTCATTGTAATTTGACCATGTTGGCACCCTGCTTTCATTATTTTATTTTAATTTTGCAAATTTTGGAAACTGAAGATCAGAGGGTAACTTTCTATCTTTGTAAAGAGTTGTTGTCTTTGTTATTGTTCTTTAGTCACGAAGTTTCATCTGTCTCTTTATGACACCACAGACCTTAGCCCACCAGGCTCCTCTGTCCATGGAGTTCTCCAGGCAAGAATGCTGGAGTGGATAGCCATTCCCTTCTCCAGGGCATCTTCCTGACAAAAGTATCAGACCCAAGTCTCTTGCCCGTGAGTCAGTTGTATGACTAATCAAAACAAGGTTTGCGTGACTCTGAAGCCCGAGATTACCCCCGTCCCACCTCCACCCTGCACTTTGTCCATGCCAGCTCTTCACTAGTTGGACCTCCCCGACCCCATCTGACTAATCCTAAGAAACCAACGGAGATTCACTGAGCTTGGCTTAGCAGTCACAGCAGTTAGAGATGCGTGCTGTGGGCCTCATCTTCTAAGATGGATGAATGTGGGTTCTGCTTTCTTTCTGACTTCTCTGGTGCTTTTACCAGATCTCTTCGTGAAAAGCCCTCTTCCGTAGGTGTCCCTGATACCAATTTTTGTTGTCTGTCTGTCTGACTCTTCCTTCCTCATTTTTTCAAGGGCATTCTTCCTCTAGACACATGTTAGCAGCCTGCTGCTGCTGCTGCTAAGTTGCTTCAGTCGTGTCCGAGCCTGTACGACCCCGTACGACCCCATAGACGGCAGCCTGCCAGGCTCTGTTTATGGGATTTTCCAGGCAAGAGTACTGGAGTGGGGTGCCATTGCCTTCTCCAGGAGATCTTCCTGACCCAGGGATTGAACCTGTTCAAATTGATGTGCCCTAATATTCAAAAGCAGAGACATTACTTTGCTGACTAAGGTCTGTCTAGTCAAGGCTATGGTTTTTCCAGTGGTCATGTATGGATGTGAGAGTTGGACTGTGAAGAAGGCTGAGCGCCGAAAAATTGATGCTTTTGAACTGTGGTGTTGGAGAAGACTCTTGAGAGTCCCTTGGACTGCAAGGAGATCCAGCCAGTCCATTCTGAAGGCGATCAGCCCTGGGATTTCTTTGGAAGGAATGATGCTAGAGCTGAAACTCCAGTACTTTGGCCACCTCATGCGAAGAGTTGACTCATTGGAAAAGACTCTGATGCTGGGAGGGATTGGATGAGATGGCTGGACAGCATCACGGATTCAATGGACATGAGTCTGAGTGAACTCCGGGAGTTGGTGATGGACAGGGAGGCCTGGCGTGCTGCAATTCATGGGGTTGCAAATAGTCAGACATGACTGAACGACTGAACTGAACTGAACTGAATGGTGTCTATCTATTGATCTTTTCTCTTGGCAATTTCATGTAGTATGTATTATTTGTTTTTTTATTACCACAAATATTCTTAGAGCTTCCAATTACCTTTCTCTTTCTTTCCTTTGTATCTTGATGCCTCTCCTGAGCTTCCGATCCGTGTATCAGGTATATGTTGGATATATCTGTCTGTATCACTAACAGATACTTCAATACTAATTATGCACCTGAACTTGGAAGTTTTCATTCATTAAATGTTCTTACTCAAAGGAACCCAGAAATAGCAACAGTCACCCCCGCAGAAAGCTGGGAATAAGTCCCAGCGTTTTTCTTCTACACATTCTTTATCTGATCAGTCACCAATTTCTGGTTATCGATCACCTAAATAACCACAGCCTTCACCCCTTGTTCTCTTCCCTGCTGCCGTTACCTCTGTTCACAGTCTCTTCATTGCTGGCTTGCATTAACCTTCTAACTCATCTCTCTGCTTCCATTTCTGATCCACTTAAATCTTTCCTGCTACAGCTAGACTGAATAATCTAAAATGCAAATGTGACCAAGTGCAAAGAAGAACATTCAGTCTCTAAAACAAAGTGCACAGGATCCTTATCACCTAGTCACTGCCTTTCTTTCCAGCTCCATTTCTGGTCACCTTTATAGCATATGCCACATTTCAAGTTTGCAAAGTTTTTAAAAATAATTCTTTGCTTACAAATATAATTCTGTTAGTTCTTTTTGCTCCTTTCTCTATCCACAGCTCACTACCCCTGCAAGCCCTCAGCAATAATCCTCACTCAGCAGAATGATGCCTATAGCAACTCTCTGTTTTTCAACACTCAGTTGAATTTTCATTCCCTCCAAGAAGTCTTCCTGAGGACACTTTGGGCTGAGTATCCTTTCTTTGTGCTAACAGAATCCTGACCATTCCTCTGCCCTTGGACCTACCATTTAATCTGTTTTTAAAATTTGCTCCTTAAAGGGAGTGGAGTCAGAATTCAGCCCAATGCTTAACAGGTCCAAAGAAATGTTTGTTAAACTTTAGTTTTTAAGAGTAGTTTCTTTTAATGTCAGATTCTTTTTTTTTTTTTTTAACTTGTTTTAATGTTTCTTCACAAATGGTGAAAAATACTAAAGTACAGACAAGGAATAATCATAATGTTGTGGCCAACATTATAAATATGGAATTATAAATTTAAAACATTTTCTGGTTTAAAAAATAAATCTGGTAGTCAATGCAGCTCTGTGGGTCTCTGCGTCTAGTAGGGCCAGTCTCTGTGCTCCTGATGGTGCTCGCCTTTATCCATCTTTCCAGGTCCTCCTTGCCCACCTCGTCGTCCTCCCATCTGCTCCATCAGTGGTCCAGGGGGGTCCCCCAGGGCCACCTCGTCTTCCACCACCAAAGCCACCGGGGTCCATGCCCCGGCCGCCACGGAAGCCACCTCTGTCTCCACCACGGCCGCCTCTGAACATTCCACCGGGACCACCGCGGTCCATGAGGCCACCTCTTCCTCCTCGCATGCCTCCAGGGCCACCTCTGCCGTAGTCACCGCCCGGGGGTGGGAAAGGTGGTGGGAGGAAGCCTTCGGGCTTTGGGGCCTTACACTGGTTGCACTCTGTTCTCCAGGTGAAGTTCTAGTTTCCACAGCCCAGGTTGGGGCACTGCCAGTCTCCAGCTCGGTGCTGGACGTTTCCTCCTCCAGATGGGTTCCCCCAGGAACCGCGGGGCCCTCTTGGTGGGAAGCTGCCTCTGTCTCCTCCACGGCCTCCCATGCGCCCCATGGGTCCTCCAGGACCTCCTGGGGCCCCTGGACCTCCTCGGAGCAGCGGCGGCATCCCCCTGCCCTCACGCGGCGACATCCCTCCCCGCGTGGTGTTCATCGGCGGCTTCTTCCGAGCAAGAGACACCTTAAGTTTGCTCCCTTGGAAATCTTTCCCATCAAACCACTCGACAGCAGTTTTGGCAGTTGGTGGGTCTTCATAAGACACTGTAGCATCGCCTTTGGGCTTTCCTGTTTCCTTGTCCAAGTAAATATGGATCATGGGTTGTCCAGTCCTCTTGTTCATCTTAACAACTCCACACTGCTTGAAGAAGTCTACCAGATCATCCAGAGTCACACTGTCATTCAGTCCTTGCATGTAAATGGCACTATTGTCAGAGTCTTCATCTGGATATACAGGTGGGCCTAAATCAAGATCTGGTCCTTCATCCATGGTTCCACCAGGCTTATTGAAGCCACCTTGCTCTCCAGCGCCCATTCCACCGCGTCCTCCTCCCTGCCCACCTCTGCTCATGCCTCCACGATCAAATCCCCCTCTTCCTCTGCCCCGGTTATCAGGGCCACTCATGCTCCAGTTCTCTCCTGGTCCGAAAATCCTCCAGACTCCTGCCCATAAACACCCATGCTACTGGGGTGGTCCTGTCGGAATGAACTCTGCTGCCTGTAGCTGCTGCTCTGTTGACTATATTGACTTGGAGCCTGGCTGTAGGACCCAGTCTTGGGGGGGGCGGGTAACTAGTGGGTGGCTGCTGCCCATAGCTGCTCTGCTGCCCGTAGCCGCTCAGCTGCCCGTAGGTGTTCTGCTGGGAGTAACTGCTCTGATCGTAACTAGTCAGCTGCGTAGAGGAGTAGCTGGTAGAGGAGCGTAGAGGAGGATAGGATGGTGGTGCTGAGACTGGCTGCATGGGGTAGCTCCCAGGTACCTGGGGATAACTGTAGTTACTCTGTCCATATCCTAGGCTGGGCTGGTTGTAACCCCCTGTGCTAGATTGAGGTTGACTAGTCTCAGCGGGTTTGTTACCATCCTGCGGTCTTGCGGGCGCGGTGGCTGCTGGCTGCTGTCCATAAGCCGGGTAGGCAGGCTGAGTGCCATATGCAGGCTGAGCTGCATAGGAGGCCTGGGTGGTCATAACCGTGGCAGTGGTGGTGTCGTAAATGCCAGTGCCGTATCCCTGGACAGGCTGACTGTATGCCTGGGGGGCAGTTGAAGTAGAATATCCAGTGGGAGGCTGTCCATAAGAAGTTGCATAGGTGGTCTGCCCATAGGTTGCAGTGGTCTGAGCCTGGGTATAGCTGACATCCGTGGGCTGTCCATAGGTTCCATAACTTTGCTGCCCATATGCCTGGGTAGTCTGTGCATATCCTTGAGTGGGCTGGGCGGTGTAAGTGCTGTAGCCCTGCTGGGCTGCAGCTTGGCTGTATGTACTATAATCCATGGATGCCATTTTCTCTTCTCTAATGTCAGATTCTTAAGTTTCAATATCTTCTGGACCACTATTTATTCTATTATTTAATTTTTATTTTTTTGGCTGCCCTGGGTCTTCACTGCTACATGCAGGCTTTCTCTGGTTGCAGGGAGCAGGGGCTAGTCTCCAGCTGCTGTGCTCGGCTTCTCATTGCAGTGACTTCTGCTGTGGACCACAGCTCTAGGGTGTAAAGTCTTCAGCAGCTGTGGGGCTCCACTTTCAAGCAGATTTTTTCAGTAAATACTACACCATCCCTTGTTGGTTGACTCTGCAGAATGTAAACCTGTGGATCTGAAGGGTGTGCTATAAAGTCTCACTTGGATTTTCATCCTTTTGATTGGACAGGTTANTCGCATGCCTCCAGGGCCACCTCTGCCGTAGTCACCGCCCGGGGGTGGGAAAGGTGGTGGGAGGAAGCCTTCGGGCTTTGGGGCCTTACACTGGTTGCACTCTGTTCTCCAGGTGAAGTTCTAGTTTCCACAGCCCAGGTTGGGGCACTGCCAGTCTCCAGCTCGGTGCTGGACGTTTCCTCCTCCAGATGGGTTCCCCCAGGAACCGCGGGGCCCTCTTGGTGGGAAGCTGCCTCTGTCTCCTCCACGGCCTCCCATGCGCCCCATGGGTCCTCCAGGACCTCCTGGGGCCCCTGGACCTCCTCGGAGCGGCGGCGGCATCCCCCTGCCCTCACGCGGCGACATCCCTCCCCGCGTGGTGTTCATCGGCGGCTTCTTCCGAGCAAGAGACACCTTAAGTTTGCTCCCTTGGAAATCTTTCCCATCAAACCACTCGACAGCAGTTTTGGCAGTTGGTGGGTCTTCATAAGACACTGTAGCATCGCCTTTGGGCTTTCCTGTTTCCTTGTCCAAGTAAATATGGATCATGGGTTGTCCAGTCCTCTTGTTCATCTTAACAACTCCACACTGCTTGAAGAAGTCTACCAGATCATCCAGAGTCACACTGTCATTCAGTCCTTGCATGTAAATGGCACTATTGTCAGAGTCTTCATCTGGATATACAGGTGGGCCTAAATCAAGATCTGGTCCTTCATCCATGGTTCCACCAGGCTTATTGAAGCCACCTTGCTCTCCAGCGCCCATTCCACCGCGTCCTCCTCCCTGCCCACCTCTGCTCATGCCTCCACGATCAAATCCCCCTCTTCCTCTGCCCCGGTTATCAGGGCCACTCATGCTCCAGTTCTCTCCTGGTCCGAAAATCCTCCAGACTCCTGCCCATAAACACCCATGCTACTGGGGTGGTCCTGTCGGAATGAACTCTGCTGCCTGTAGCTGCTGCTCTGTTGACTATATTGACTTGGAGCCTGGCTGTAGGACCCAGTCTTGGGGGGGGCGGGTAACTAGTGGGTGGCTGCTGCCCATAGCTGCTCTGCTGCCCGTAGCCGCTCAGCTGCCTGTAGGTGTTCTGCTGGGAGTAACTGCTCTGATCGTAACTAGTCAGCTGCGTAGAGGAGTAGCTGGTAGAGGAGCGTAGAGGAGGATAGGATGGTGGTGCTGAGACTGGCTGCATGGGGTAGCTCCCAGGTACCTGGGGATAACTGTAGTTACTCTGTCCATATCCTAGGCTGGGCTGGTTGTAACCCCCTGTGCTAGATTGAGGTTGACTAGTCTCAGCGGGTTTGTTACCATCCTGCGGTCTTGCGGGCGCGGTGGCTGCTGGCTGCTGTCCATAAGCCGGGTAGGCAGGCTGAGTGCCATATGCAGGCTGAGCTGCATAGGAGGCCTGGGTGGTCATAACCGTGGCAGTGGTGGTGTCGTAAATGCNTGCGGGCGCGGTGGCTGCTGGCTGCTGTCCATAAGCCGGGTAGGCAGGCTGAGTGCCATATGCAGGCTGAGCTGCATAGGAGGCCTGGGTGGTCATAACCGTGGCAGTGGTGGTGTCGTAAATGCCAGTGCCGTATCCCTGGACAGGCTGACTGTATGCCTGGGGGGCAGTTGAAGTAGAATATCCAGTGGGAGGCTGTCCATAAGAAGTTGCATAGGTGGTCTGCCCATAGGTTGCAGTGGTCTGAGCCTGGGTATAGCTGACATCCGTGGGCTGTCCATAGGTTCCATAACTTTGCTGCCCATATGCCTGGGTAGTCTGTGCATATCCTTGAGTGGGCTGGGCGGTGTAAGTGCTGTAGCCCTGCTGGGCTGCAGCTTGGCTGTATGTACTATAATCCATGGATGCCATTTTCTCTTCTCTAATGTCAGATTCTTAAGTTTCAATATCTTCTGGACCACTATTTATTCTATTATTTAATTTTTATTTTTTTGGCTGCCCTGGGTCTTCACTGCTACATGCAGGCTTTCTCTGGTTGCAGGGAGCAGGGGCTAGTCTCCAGCTGCTGTGCTCGGCTTCTCATTGCAGTGACTTCTGCTGTGGACCACAGCTCTAGGGTGTAAAGTCTTCAGCAGCTGTGGGGCTCCACTTTCAAGCAGATTTTTTCAGTAAATACTACACCATCCCTTGTTGGTTGACTCTGCAGAATGTAAACCTGTGGATCTGAAGGGTGTGCTATAAAGTCTCACTTGGATTTTCATCCTTTTGATTGGACAGGTTAGGTGTCCCCACCCCTACTGTTGTTTAAGGGTCCCACATGAGTAGAAACATTAGCTCCTTGCTGGGGTCCAGCCCCGGTGGATCCAGGGTGATTCGAAGGTGGGGACAGAGTAGGCATCCTAGGAAAAACTTATTTAATTAC
>SJYW01024109.1:5341-19852 GCA_006410735.1 Raphicerus campestris
GCAGAGCATACATTTGTCCTGCAGAGGGCACCAGTGATCCAGACAGCAGAATTTAGGGCCTCTCATAAGACAGCCTTGGGAGGAAAAATTCCCCTTACTCTGGGTACTGGCTGTGGACTGTGGGGGTCACTGAATGCCAATGCTACCATTTCCTCTCCTAGAGATTTGAGTATCATTTAAGACGTTCATGGCAGAGTTTTCACATTTTCATCAAATATTTGATAATCATCTATTTTGATATATGATGAAAAGTGAAAGTGAAGTCACTAAGTCGTATCCAACTCTGTGATCCCATGGACTGTAGCCTACCAGGTTCCTCCCTCCATGGGATTTTCCAGGCAAGAGTACTGGAGTGGGTTGCCATTTCCTTTGCCAGAGGATCTTCCAAACCCGGGGATCCAATCCGGGTCTCCTGCATTGTAGGCAGATGCTTTACCATCTGAGCCACCAGATAGATATATTTATATATCATATATTTGCATACTGTAGTTACATTGAAAACTCTGCAAACTGTTTAGATCATTATTTTTTATTTTTAGAGAAAATCAACATTTTTAGAATATTGGGATGCACTTCAATGCAGTTCTAAAACCATTCAATCCCCAATATTATAATACAAAAATGCTAATAGTGAAACTTCCTTACTTTACCCTTCCCAAAAGACCTAGCTGATCTAGTAGAAACCCCAGTTCACATACTTTAATACTGTTAAATTGCTTTTTGTAAATATATTTCTTCCTTCTTAAGCTAACATCCTTTTATTCACTTAGGTTGTTTCCTAGGAAGGGAATATTAAACATAAGAGCAAAGCTGATGAAGTGTATGCTCTTTGGCATCAAACTGACCTGGGTCTAAATTCGACTTCTGCCACTTAGTAGCTGTGTAACCTTGAGAAGTCACATTACACCTGTGAGCCTCAATTCTTTCATCTGTAAGTAAAAATAAGGATACTTGCTTCACATAACATTGTGAGAATCAAATTACATAATGTACAGAAATGCTTAGCACACTGTTAAGTGCACAGAATACGTGCTGAGAAAATAATGGTTATATAACTGATTAGCTAGATCATATTGATTTGTAACTAGCATGGTAGTAATATTTGTGTGTTGCTTGTTGCAGGGAGAACAAAAACTTTGATATGTGTCACTCTAATATATGAACTATTCAATATTTCATATGGTTTTTAGCAAAATCTTTGACCCCAAGATTTACTTTCAAAGAAGAAAATATTTTTAGGGCAAGTGTAGAGTGTAGTTATTTAAATATCTAATTGCAAATAAAATATAACTTCCAAAATACTAGAAAAATTTATTCTCTTGGAATTTTTGCAAGATTAATCCTTATAATTTGAACATTTGATTAATAATTGAATACATTTATAATTTGATAAATGATTTAAATAAGTTATAAAAATAATTCATTAATTAAATATAACTGTATCTGAAGTTTTGTCTGAATTATGAAAAAGTGTGAATTACCAAACTTTCACCAAGTTTGGAACAACTGCAAGGAGATCCAACCAGTCCATTCTAAAGGAGATCAGCCCTGGGATTTCTTTGGAAGGAATGATGCTAAAGCTGAAACTCCAGTACTCTGGCCACCTCATGCAAAGAGTTGACTCATTGGAAAAGATTCTGATGCTGGGAGGGATTGGGGGCAGGAGAAGAAGGGGATGACAGAGGATGAGACGGCTGGAAGGCATCACTGACTCGATGAACGTGAGTCTGAGTGAATTCCGGGAGATGGTGATGGACAGGGAGGCGTGCTGCGATTCATGGGGTTGCAAAGAGTCGGACACGACGGAGCGACTGAACTGATTACTAAAATAAGGGCTTCCCAGGTGGCGCTAGTGGTAAAGAACCTGCCAGCCAATGCAGGAGATAAAAGAGATGTGGGTTCGATACCTGGGTTGGGAAGAGTCCCTGGAAGAGGGCATGGCAATCCACTCCGATATACTTGCCTGGAGAATCCCATGGACAGGAGCCTGATGGTCTACAGTCCATAGGATCACAAAGAGTTTGACACAACTGAAGCTAATTAGCACACATTATTAAAATAAGAATATTAAGTAGGGACTTATAAGTTTGAGTTCAATCCAAGGATCATGAACTGAGCAAAATAAAGAAATTTTATAATCATCAATTAGAGCAAACCACGTTAACTACCTGTCAATAACATTTATGCATCATATTATAGACCATTAAAATAAAACTGCAAACATTGTAAATGGGAATAGATAGAAACAAAATAGTCGGGAATAACCTCATCTTTGTGAGCTCAGCACAAAGGGAGATCTAAAACAGGGAATCCAAATTTTAAAAAATGACTGAGCAGGTCTTACAGATAGGTATCATATTCANATAAAACTGCAAACATTGTAAATGGGAATAGATAGAAACAAAATAGTCGGGAATAACCTCATCTTTGTGAGCTCAGCACAAAGGGAGATCTAAAACAGGGAATCCAAATTTTAAAAAATGACTGAGCAGGTCTTACAGATAGGTATCATATTCAATAAGTGAAAATTAATTGATGCATTTTATTTTTCTATAATTATCCATGACATTTCTAAATACTATTTTCAAGATAAATTGCTAGTAAATATAGAAAAGTAAATGTTAACTTCACTATTATGTTATTGTTAATAGTAATATTATCAAAAATATAAATAACAGGAATAAAATTGGCAATTAATGTACAACACCTATAAGAAAAAATTTTCAAGTAGTTGAGGGGCATAAGGAAGACTTACTCTTTGAAACTTTCAGTCCTCCTTATAAACGGTGCCGGCTGGCCTACTAATGTTGAGAGATGTCCCTATCATCACGCCAGCTAACACCAATGACCAGACACAGGAATGAAGGTATTCTAGGCAATCCAGCCCCAGCCAACCTGTCAGCTGACCCCAGAACAGTCATGTGGTTGATGCATTAAAACGACAAACATTTGCTATGTTAAACCACTAAATTTTTGATTGGTTTCTTACACAGCTAAGTCTAACTGATGCAAGACTTAGGCAAAAACAAAGACAAGCTCACACTCTTTCTTCTGACATGGCCTCTTTGGGGCATAGGAGAAATGCACAGCTTCGCCCTGCTGAACTTCTGAGTGTAGCACAATTCTGAAGCCACAACAACCTCCCTTCTATCAGCTCCAGAAAGGCAGCCCAGGGCTTGCCCTTGGAGTTTTCTTAAGCACGAGTCAGATGGCCATAGGAAGGGAATGTACTGAGTTGCCCAAAAAGTGCATTTGGACTTTCCCATACCATTTTAACAGAAAAAAACGAACTTTCTGGCCAACCCAATATTGAGCTCTCCAAGTTCTTTTCTTGCATCCCCTTTATTTGCCTGAAAAAAAGAAAGGAAAAGCCCTTTGCTTTTTGCAGTTTGGAAAAACCATAGAACACCAACACCTTATTCAAAAATTCTATTTGAATTTCTGATCTATTTTCTTAGCCTATTCAAGATCTATTAGAGATAAATAACCAATCAATGATGAAAACCAATATTCTGATACCTTTTTTATATCTCATGTCTCACTGTGGGTTGTGCATCTGTCATTATAGTGCCTCAGCGAAAATTGGGTCTAAAATAGTTCCATTGTAATGTCCTTTATCATGATTTTATAGCATCTTTGCAGAGAGGAGAACTTTGCCATCATTATATTCAAAATGAAGATGCTCTAAAGAGAAATGATGGTGTGTTATATCTTATTTAATCTGGCTATTGTTCCTTGTGTTTCTCTGTTCAAAATCCTACTGCTAAACCCACAGGTGCTCCCTAATCCTAAACCAACTGTTTCATTTCAGTCCTCCCATCACTCAACTTCTCAGGAGTATTAAACGCAGTAGAAATAGTTGCCATAGTTGGTTTGCAGGACACAATATGACCCTGATTTTCTTCCTACTTTGTAAGCTAATTTTGCTCATCTTTGTTGCATTTACCACCTCCTTCTGATCTCTAAATGTCAGAGTTCTCTAGGTCTTTATCTCCTCACTGTCATAAACTCTAAGTGATCTCATACAGTAACATGACTTTAAATACCATCCATACACTAGTGATTTTCACATTTATATGCCCTGCTCTGTCCTCCTCTTCTGACTTCCATACTTAATTGTCTACTTGATATCGCTACTTGGATACCTCATAGTTATTTCACAAATAATATGTCAAACACAACTTGATCCCCTTCTATAAATCTATTCTTCACTTTTTCTTTGATATCTCAGTAAATAAAAGCTGTCATCAGCTGCTCAAGCTAAAACCTTAGACATCATCTATGGGTTTCCCTTTTCTCTCTTCCTCATCATTTCATAACAAAATTCTACTTTCAAACTAGCCAAATACAACTACTTCTTATCAGTTTCCTTCATAATACCTTAGTCCAGGTCACTATATCTCAACTCAGATGATTGGGTAGTGAGAGTAGTAACTCCTAAAAACATACCAAGTTACTTCCCTGCTGAAAATCTTCCAATAATTTTTCTTAACATATATGGAAAAACCCACAAATCTTTCTACAGCCTTTCAGACCATATGTAATCTGATCAACCTATTCAGTTCCATTTGTTGCTTATTCCCATTTGGTCATTATTCAAGTCACAGTGGCCATTTCTGGTTCCAGAACGTATCAAACCTGTGCCTGAGTGAGGATTTGCATTTGCTGTCCCATCTGTCTGGAACTCTTTTAAAATTAATTTTTATTAGATTATAGTTGCTTTACAATGTTCTGTTAGTTCCCACTGCACAGCAAAATGAATCAGCCATACACATATATATATCCACTCTTTTTTAGATTTCCTTCCCATTTAGGTTATCGCAGTGAGGTAAGTAGAGTCCCTTGTGCTACTCAGTATGTACTCTTTAGTTGTCTATTTTACACATAGTGTCAATCAGTCAGTTAGTTCAGTCACTCAGTTGTGTCTGACTCTGCGACACCATAGACTGCAGCATGCCAGGCTTCCCTCTCCATCACCTAATCCCAGAGCTTGCTCAACTCATGTCCATCAAGTCAGTGATGCCATCCAGCCATCTCATCCTCTGTCATCCCCTTCTTCTCCTGCCTTCAGTCTTTCCCAGCATCAGGGTCTTTCCCAGTGAGTCAGTTCTCCTCACCAGGTGTCCAAAGCATTGGAGTTTCAGCTTTAACATCAGGACTTCCAATTAATATTCAGGACTGATTTCTTTTAGGATGGACTGGTTGGATCTCCTTACAGTCCAAGGGACTCTCAAGAGTCTTCTCCAACACCACAATTCAAAAGCATCAATTCTTTAGCACTCAGCTTTCTTTATAGTCCAAATCTTACATCCATACATGACTACTGGAAAAACCATAGCTTTCAATAGATGGACCTTTATTGACGAAGTGATGTCTCTGCTTTTTAATATGCTGTCTAGGTTGGTCATAGCTTTTCTTCCAAGGACCAAGCGTTTTTTAATTTTGTGGCTGCAGTCATTGTCTGCAGTGATTTTGGAGCGTAAGAAAATAAAGTCTGTCACTATTTCCTATCTACTTGCCATGAAGTGATGGGATTGGATGCCATGATCTTTTTGAATGCTGAGTTTTAAGCCAGGCTTTTCACTCCCCTCTTTCACTTTCATCAAGAGGCTCTTTAGTTTTTCTTCACTTTCTACCATAAGGCTGGTGTCTTTTGCATATCTGATGTTATTGATATTTCTCCCTGCAATCTTGATATTATTAATATCAAATTGTTGATATTTCTCCTGGCAATAGTATCAATAGTATGTAAGTATTAATCCCAATCTTCCAATTTCTCTTATTCTCCTCCACCCCGATGGAATCCACACATTTGTTCTCTATATATGTGTCTCTATTTCTACTTTGCAAATAAGATCATCTATACTGTTTTTCTAGATTCCATATATGTCTATTAATATATGATGTTTGTTTGTTTTTCTCTTTCTGACTTATTTCACTCTGTATGACTGTTAGTCCATTCAAGTCTCTACTAATGACCCAGTTTCATTCCTTTTATGGCTGAGTAATAGTCCATTGTCGGAGAAGGTGATGGCACCCCACTACAGTACTCTTACCTGGAAAATCNGTATGTACTCTTTAGTTGTCTATTTTACACATAGTGTCAATCAGTCAGTTAGTTCAGTCACTCAGTTGTGTCTGACTCTGCGACACCATAGACTGCAGCATGCCAGGCTTCCCTCTCCATCACCTAATCCCAGAGCTTGCTCAACTCATGTCCATCAAGTCAGTGATGCCATCCAGCCATCTCATCCTCTGTCATCCCCTTCTTCTCCTGCCTTCAGTCTTTCCCAGCATCAGGGTCTTTCCCAGTGAGTCAGTTCTCCTCACCAGGTGTCCAAAGCATTGGAGTTTCAGCTTTAACATCAGGACTTCCAATTAATATTCAGGACTGATTTCTTTTAGGATGGACTGGTTGGATCTCCTTACAGTCCAAGGGACTCTCAAGAGTCTTCTCCAACACCACAATTCAAAAGCATCAATTCTTCAGCACTCAGCTTTCTTTATAGTCCAAATCTTACATCCATACATGACTACTGGAAAAACCATAGCTTTCAATAGATGGACCTTTATTGACGAAGTGATGTCTCTGCTTTTTAATATGCTGTCTAGGTTGGTCATAGCTTTTCTTCCAAGGACCAAGCGTTTTTTAATTTTGTGGCTGCAGTCATTGTCTGCAGTGATTTTGGAGCGTAAGAAAATAAAGTCTGTCACTATTTCCTATCTACTTGCCATGAAGTGATGGGATTGGATGCCATGATCTTTTTGAATGCTGAGTTTTAAGCCAGGCTTTTCACTCCCCTCTTTCACTTTCATCAAGAGGCTCTTTAGTTTTTCTTCACTTTCTACCATAAGGCTGGTGTCTTTTGCATATCTGATGTTATTGATATTTCTCCCTGCAATCTTGATATTATTAATATCAAATTGTTGATATTTCTCCTGGCAATAGTATCAATAGTATGTAAGTATTAATCCCAATCTTCCAATTTCTCTTATTCTCCTCCACCCCGATGGAATCCACACATTTGTTCTCTATATATGTGTCTCTATTTCTACTTTGCAAATAAGATCATCTATACTGTTTTTCTAGATTCCATATATGTCTATTAATATATGATGTTTGTTTGTTTTTCTCTTTCTGACTTATTTCACTCTGTATGACTGTTAGTCCATTCAAGTCTCTACTAATGACCCAGTTTCATTCCTTTTATGGCTGAGTAATAGTCCATTGTCGGAGAAGGTGATGGCACCCCACTACAGTACTCTTACCTGGAAAATCCTATGGACAGAGGAGCCTGGAAGGCTGCACCCCTTGGGGTTGCAAAGAGTTGGACACAACTGAGCGACTTCACTTTCACTTTTCACTTTCATGCATTGGAGAAGGAATTGGCAGCCCACTCCAGTGTTCTTGCCTGGAGAATCCCAGGGATGAGGGAGCCTGGTGGGCTGCCGTCTATGGGGTCACACAGGGTCGGACACAACTGAACCGACTTAGCAGCAATAGTCCATTGTATATACGTACCACATCTTCTTTATCCCTTCCTATGCTGATGGACATTTAGGTTGCTTCCATGTCCTGGTGACTGTAAACAGGGCTGCTACAGGGGCTTTCCTGGTAACTCAATGGTAAAGAACTGCCTTCCGATGCAGGAAACGAAGAAGATTCAATTCCAATTTGACCCCTGGGAAGATTCTCTGAGGGAGGAAATGGCAACCCACTCCAGTATTCTTGCCTGGGAAATCCCATGGACAGAGGAGCATGATGGGCTGCAGTCCATGCGGTTGAAAAGAGGCGGACACAACTTAGTGTTGGAGCACGTCTGAATGCTGGGGTACATGTGTCTTTTTCAATTATGGTTTTCTCTGGGTATATTCCCAGTAGTGGAATTGCTGGATGATACGGTAGTTTTATTTTAGTTTTTTTTTAACGATGCCTGAAACTATTAACAGGCATTCACCACTTTAAAGTAGCTTTCGCTCTTTTCCTTCTCTCTATCTCTTTTTCTATTTTGCCCTTAAAGTACCTGGCATTTCCAAGACACTGACATGATACTGTATATCTATTTGTAAATTTCCTGTCTACTTGATAGAATACAAATTTATGAGGGATATTTTATATATAACTGTGCAGACACAACTGAGCGATTTCACTTTCACTTTTCCCTGTCATGCATTGGAGAAGGAAATGGCAACCCACTCCAGTATTCTTGCCTGGAGAATCCTAGGGATGGGGGAGCCCGGTGGGCTGCCATCTATGGGGTCACACAGAGTTGGACACGACTGAAGAGACTTAGCAGCAGCAGCAGTGCCACATATATACATCTTAAATGAAATAACATTTTTGCCCATAGGCAAAGATTCAAACACCATAAGTAAAGTCAAAAGAAAATAATCAAGCTGTGAAAACGAAAGGTTGCATACATGTGATACACATAAAGCTAATTAACTAACAATATAAAATGTGTAGGTCAGTAGCATATAGGTCAATAAGAAAAATATACATGTAAAAAAATAAACTCAGGACATGAATAAGCAATTTATAAGATGAGAAGTACAAATATCCAGTAAACTTCTGAAGAGGTGAAGGGGCTATAGGCATTTCACAAGCATTACCTCAAGCAATCCTTGAAATAACCCAGTATGGTATGTTTCATTGTGATGGTCACCATATAGATAAAAAAATAAGTCTAAGATGAAGAGATGTTAAGCAATTTGTCAAAGACCAGAATACCAGGTTCAGATGTATATATTATGATATTTAAAAATTCTAATTTTATCTCTATATGGTAAAGATAGGGAGATCATTTTGTAGAGTGTGACTCCATTCATGACAATAGCACATTAAAGCTATGATACCCATAGCAGCATGAGTGTACAAATGTACAGGAAAAGTGTCTGGAAGGGTAAAGACAAAACTGATTGACGTGGTTCCCTCTGGGGATAAAATCTATAGCGCCTGGAAGAGTCACCACGTTTTAACTTATTAGTTTTCATGAGTAATTGATTTCCTTCCTTGGTGATCAATGCAAAGAAACAGAGGAAAACAATAGAATGGGAAAGACTAGAGATTTCTTCAAGATAAAGATACCAGGGAAATTTTCATGCAAAGATGGGCACAATAAAGAACAGAAATGGTATGAACCTAACAGAAGCAGAAGATATTAAGAGGTGATAAGAATACACAGAACTATACAGAAAAGATCTTCATGACCCATATAATCATGATGGTGTGATCACTCACCTAGAGTCAGACATCCTGAAATGCAAAGTCAAGTGGGTCTTATCAAGTATCACTACAAACAAAGCTAGTAGAGGTGATGGAATTTCAGCTGAGCTATTTCAAACCCTAAAAAATGATGCTCTGAAACTGCTGCACTCAATATGCCAAGTCTGGAAAACTCAGTAGTGGCCACAGGACTGGAAAATGTCTGTANGCCTTCAGTCTTTCCCAGCATCAGGGTCTTTCCCAGTGAGTCAGTTCTCCTCACCAGGTGTCCAAAGCATTGGAGTTTCAGCTTTAACATCAGGACTTCCAATTAATATTCAGGACTGATTTCTTTTAGGATGGACTGGTTGGATCTCCTTACAGTCCAAGGGACTCTCAAGAGTCTTCTCCAACACCACAATTCAAAAGCATCAATTCTTTAGCACTCAGCTTTCTTTATAGTCCAAATCTTACATCCATACATGACTACTGGAAAAACCATAGCTTTCAATAGATGGACCTTTATTGACGAAGTGATGTCTCTGCTTTTTAATATGCTGTCTAGGTTGGTCATAGCTTTTCTTCCAAGGACCAAGCGTTTTTTAATTTTGTGGCTGCAGTCATTGTCTGCAGTGATTTTGGAGCGTAAGAAAATAAAGTCTGTCACTATTTCCTATCTACTTGCCATGAAGTGATGGGATTGGATGCCATGATCTTTTTGAATGCTGAGTTTTAAGCCAGGCTTTTCACTCCCCTCTTTCACTTTCATCAAGAGGCTCTTTAGTTTTTCTTCACTTTCTACCATAAGGCTGGTGTCTTTTGCATATCTGATGTTATTGATATTTCTCCCTGCAATCTTGATATTATTAATATCAAATTGTTGATATTTCTCCTGGCAATAGTATCAATAGTATGTAAGTATTAATCCCAATCTTCCAATTTCTCTTATTCTCCTCCACCCCAATGGAATCCACACATTTGTTCTCTATATATGTGTCTCTATTTCTACTTTGCAAATAAGATCATCTATACTGTTTTTCTAGATTCCATATATGTCTATTAATATATGATGTTTGTTTGTTTTTCTCTTTCTGACTTATTTCACTCTGTATGACTGTTAGTCCATTCAAGTCTCTACTAATGACCCAGTTTCATTCCTTTTATGGCTGAGTAATAGTCCATTGTCGGAGAAGGTGATGGCACCCCACTACAGTACTCTTACCTGGAAAATCCTATGGACAGAGGAGCCTGGAAGGCTGCACCCCTTGGGGTTGCAAAGAGTTGGACACAACTGAGCGACTTCACTTTCACTTTTCACTTTCATGCATTGGAGAAGGAATTGGCAGCCCACTCCAGTGTTCTTGCCTGGAGAATCCCAGGGATGAGGGAGCCTGGTGGGCTGCCGTCTATGGGGTCACACAGGGTCGGACACAACTGAACCGACTTAGCAGCAATAGTCCATTGTATATACGTACCACATCTTCTTTATCCCTTCCTATGCTGATGGACATTTAGGTTGCTTCCATGTCCTGGTGACTGTAAACAGGGCTGCTACAGGGGCTTTCCTGGTAACTCAATGGTAAAGAACTGCCTTCCGATGCAGGAAACGAAGAAGATTCAATTCCAATTTGACCCCTGGGAAGATTCTCTGAGGGAGGAAATGGCAACCCACTCCAGTATTCTTGCCTGGGAAATCCCATGGACAGAGGAGCATGATGGGCTGCAGTCCATGCGGTTGAAAAGAGGCGGACACAACTTAGTGTTGGAGCACGTCTGAATGCTGGGGTACATGTGTCTTTTTCAATTATGGTTTTCTCTGGGTATATTCCCAGTAGTGGAATTGCTGGATGATACGGTAGTTTTATTTTAGTTTTTTTTTAACGATGCCTGAAACTATTAACAGGCATTCACCACTTTAAAGTAGCTTTCGCTCTTTTCCTTCTCTCTATCTCTTTTTCTATTTTGCCCTTAAAGTACCTGGCATTTCCAAGACACTGACATGATACTGTATATCTATTTGTAAATTTCCTGTCTACTTGATAGAATACAAATTTATGAGGGATATTTTATATATAACTGTGCAGACACAACTGAGCGATTTCACTTTCACTTTTCCCTGTCATGCATTGGAGAAGGAAATGGCAACCCACTCCAGTATTCTTGCCTGGAGAATCCTAGGGATGGGGGAGCCCGGTGGGCTGCCATCTATGGGGTCACACAGAGTTGGACACGACTGAAGAGACTTAGCAGCAGCAGCAGTGCCACATATATACATCTTAAATGAAATAACATTTTTGCCCATAGGCAAAGATTCAAACACCATAAGTAAAGTCAAAAGAAAATAATCAAGCTGTGAAAACGAAAGGTTGCATACATGTGATACACATAAAGCTAATTAACTAACAATATAAAATGTGTAGGTCAGTAGCATATAGGTCAATAAGAAAAATATACATGTAAAAAAATAAACTCAGGACATGAATAAGCAATTTATAAGATGAGAAGTACAAATATCCAGTAAACTTCTGAAGAGGTGAAGGGGCTATAGGCATTTCACAAGCATTACCTCAAGCAATCCTTGAAATAACCCAGTATGGTATGTTTCATTGTGATGGTCACCATATAGATAAAAAAATAAGTCTAAGATGAAGAGATGTTAAGCAATTTGTCAAAGACCAGAATACCAGGTTCAGATGTATATATTATGATATTTAAAAATTCTAATTTTATCTCTATATGGTAAAGATAGGGAGATCATTTTGTAGAGTGTGACTCCATTCATGACAATAGCACATTAAAGCTATGATACCCATAGCAGCATGAGTGTACAAATGTACAGGAAAAGTGTCTGGAAGGGTAAAGACAAAACTGATTGACGTGGTTCCCTCTGGGGATAAAATCTATAGCGCCTGGAAGAGTCACCATGTTTTAACTTATTAGTTTTCATGAGTAATTGATTTCCTTCCTTGGTGATCAATGCAAAGAAACAGAGGAAAACAATAGAATGGGAAAGACTAGAGATTTCTTCAAGATAAAGATACCAGGGAAATTTTCATGCAAAGATGGGCACAATAAAGAACAGAAATGGTATGAACCTAACAGAAGCAGAAGATATTAAGAGGTGATAAGAATACACAGAACTATACAGAAAAGATCTTCATGACCCATATAATCATGATGGTGTGATCACTCACCTAGAGTCAGACATCCTGAAATGCAAAGTCAAGTGGGTCTTATCAAGTATCACTACAAACAAAGCTAGTAGAGGTGATGGAATTTCAGCTGAGCTATTTCAAACCCTAAAAAATGATGCTCTGAAACTGCTGCACTCAATATGCCAAGTCTGGAAAACTCAGTAGTGGCCACAGGACTGGAAAATGTCTGTATTCATTCCAATCCCAAAGAAAAGCAATGCCAAAGAATGTTCAAACTACTGCACAGTTGCACTCATCTCACACACACTAGCAAAGTGATGCTCAAAATTCTCTGAACCAGGCTTCAACAGTACGTGAACTGCGAACTTCCAAATGTTCAAGATGGACTTAGAAAAGGTAGAGGAACCAGAGATCAAATTGCTAACATCCGTTCAGTTCAGTTCAGTTCAGTCTCAGTCATGTCCGACTCTTTGCGACCCCATGAATCGCAGCACGCCAGGCCTCCCTGTTNTTTCCTGTCTACTTGATAGAATACAAATTTATGAGGGATATTTTATATATAACTGTGCAGACACAACTGAGCGATTTCACTTTCACTTTTCCCTGTCATGCATTGGAGAAGGAAATGGCAACCCACTCCAGTATTCTTGCCTGGAGAATCCTAGGGATGGGGGAGCCCGGTGGGCTGCCATCTATGGGGTCACACAGAGTTGGACACGACTGAAGAGACTTAGCAGCAGCAGCAGTGCCACATATATACATCTTAAATGAAATAACATTTTTGCCCATAGGCAAAGATTCAAACACCATAAGTAAAGTCAAAAGAAAATAATCAAGCTGTGAAAACGAAAGGTTGCATACATGTGATACACATAAAGCTAATTAACTAACAATATAAAATGTGTAGGTCAGTAGCATATAGGTCAATAAGAAAAATATACATGTAAAAAAATAAACTCAGGACATGAATAAGCAATTTATAAGATGAGAAGTACAAATATCCAGTAAACTTCTGAAGAGGTGAAGGGGCTATAGGCATTTCACAAGCATTACCTCAAGCAATCCTTGAAATAACCCAGTATGGTATGTTTCATTGTGATGGTCACCATATAGATAAAAAAATAAGTCTAAGATGAAGAGATGTTAAGCAATTTGTCAAAGACCAGAATACCAGGTTCAGATGTATATATTATGATATTTAAAAATTCTAATTTTATCTCTATATGGTAAAGATAGGGAGATCATTTTGTAGAGTGTGACTCCATTCATGACAATAGCACATTAAAGCTATGATACCCATAGCAGCATGAGTGTACAAATGTACAGGAAAAGTGTCTGGAAGGGTAAAGACAAAACTGATTGACGTGGTTCCCTCTGGGGATAAAATCTATAGCGCCTGGAAGAGTCACCACGTTTTAACTTATTAGTTTTCATGAGTAATTGATTTCCTTCCTTGGTGATCAATGCAAAGAAACAGAGGAAAACAATAGAATGGGAAAGACTAGAGATTTCTTCAAGATAAAGATACCAGGGAAATTTTCATGCAAAGATGGGCACAATAAAGAACAGAAATGGTATGAACCTAACAGAAGCAGAAGATATTAAGAGGTGATAAGAATACACAGAACTATACAGAAAAGATCTTCATGACCCATATAATCATGATGGTGTGATCACTCACCTAGAGTCAGACATCCTGAAATGCAAAGTCAAGTGGGTCTTATCAAGTATCACTACAAACAAAGCTAGTAGAGGTGATGGAATTTCAGCTGAGCTATTTCAAACCCTAAAAAATGATGCTCTGAAACTGCTGCACTCAATATGCCAAGTCTGGAAAACTCAGTAGTGGCCACAGGACTGGAAAATGTCTGTATTCATTCCAATCCCAAAGAAAAGCAATGCCAAAGAATGTTCAAACTACTGCACAGTTGCACTCATCTCACACACACTAGCAAAGTGATGCTCAAAATTCTCTGAACCAGGCTTCAACAGTACGTGAACTGCGAACTTCCAAATGTTCAAGATGGACTTAGAAAAGGTAGAGGAACCAGAGATCAAATTGCTAACATCCGTTCAGTTCAGTTCAGTTCAGTCTCAGTCATGTCCGACTCTTTGCGACCCCATGAATCGCAGCACGCCAGGCCTCCCTGT
>SJYW01024124.1:0-24786 GCA_006410735.1 Raphicerus campestris
ATTATTTCCTTCCCCATTTTAGGGAAGTCTTCAACTATTATCTCCTCAAGTATTTTCTCATGGTCTTTCTTTTTGTCTTTTTCTTCTGGGAGTTCTATGATTCAGATGTTGGGGCGTTTAACACTGTCCCAGAGGTCTCTGAGATTGTCCTCATTTCTTTTAATTTGTTTTTCTTTTTTCCCCTCTGTTTCATTTATTTCTACCATTTTATCTTCTACCACACTTATCCTATCTTCTGCTTCTGTTATTCTACTGTTGATTCCCTCTAGAGTGTTTTTTACCTCATTTATTGCATTATTCATTATATAGTGTTTTTTTTTTTAATTTCTTCTTGGTTCTAGTTAAACCTTTCTTGCATTTTCTCAGTCCTTGTCTCCAGGCTATTTATCTGTAACTCCATTTTGTTTTCAAGATTTTGGATCATTTTCCCTATCATTATTCAGAATTCTTCATCAGGTAGATTCCCTATCTCTTCCTCTTTTGTTTGGTATGGTGGGCATTTATCCTGTTCCTTTACCTGCTGGATATTCCTCTGCCTCTTCATCTTGTTTATATTGCAGTGTTTGGGACGGCCTTTCCATATTCTGGGCTTCACTGGTGGCTTAGAAGTTAAAGTGTCTGCCTGGAATGCAGGAGACCTGGGTTTGATCCCTGGGTCTGATCCCTGGGTCAGGAAGATCCCTGGAGAAGGAAATGACATCCCACTCCAGTACTCTTGCCTGGAGAATCCCATGGAGGGAGGAGCCTGGTAGTCTACAGACCATTGAGTCACAAAGAGTTGGACACGACTGAGTGACTTCACTTTCACTTTCCATATTCTAGTAGTTTGTGGAGTTCTCTTTATTGTTGAGTTTAATTGCTGTGGGTGGGGTTGTATAGGTGGCTTGTCAAGGTTTCCTGGTTAGGGAAGCTTGTGTCGGTGTTCTGGTGGTTGGAGCTGAATTTCTTCTCTCTGGAGTGCAATGAAGTGTCCAGTAATGAGTTATGAGATGTCAGTGGGTTTGTAGGGNGTCAAGGTTTCCTGGTTAGGGAAGCTTGTGTCGGTGTTCTGGTGGTTGGAGCTGAATTTCTTCTCTCTGGAGTGCAATGAAGTGTCCAGTAATGAGTTATGAGATGTCAGTGGGTTTGTAGGGACTTTGGGCAGCCTGTATATTGAAGCTCAGGGCTATGTTCCTGTGTTGCTGGAGAATTTGCATGGTATGTCTTACTCTGGAGCTTGTTGGCCCTTGGGTGGAGCTTGGTTTCAGTGTAGGTACAGAGACTTTGGATGAGCTCTTGTCAATTAATGTTCCAGTTAGCCTCCTGCCTCTGGTTTTCAGTCTTATTTTTACAGTAGCCTCAAGACCTCTTCATCTATACAGCATTGATGATAAAACATCTAGGTTAAAGACTAAAAGTTTCTCCATAGTGAGGGACACTCAGAGAGGTTCACAGAGTTACATGGAGAAAAGAGGGATGAGGGAGATAGAGGTGACCTGGAAGAGAAAGGAGGGAATCAAAAAGGGAGAGAGAAATCTAGCTAGTAATGAATTCCCTATGTGCTCTCCACAGCCTGGAACATCTAAAAAGGTTCACAGAGTTACACAGAGAAGAGAAGAGGGAAGAGGGAGATAGAGGTGACCAGTAGGAGAAGAGGGAGAGTCAAAAGGAGAGATGCAGATCTAGTCAGTGATTAGTTCCCTAAGTGTTCTCCACAGCCTGGAATATCCATAGAGATTCATAGAGTTGGGTAGAGAAAAGAAGGGGGAAGGAGGCGATAGAGGTGACCTGGAGGAGAAAAAAGAGAGTCAAAAAGGGGAGAGAGCAATCAAGCCAGTAATTACACTCCTAAGTAAAAATGGGTACTGAAAATTAAATTCGTAAAAGTACAAAATTGATAACAAAGACCAAAAGGCAAAGATTAAAAATCTAGTGTTGAGGTCAGACCTTCAAAAATACAATATTAAAAAAAATCACAAAAATTATAAAAAGTATATATGAAATATGCTTTAAACATAGGGACTTTTTTTTGCAAGGTAATAGTAGGTTATAAAAATGAAAATTAAAGGAATAATAAAGGACTTAAAATTTAAAAAATATAAAAAATGATAATAGTAAAATATATCTAGGAATTTCTCTGGAGCTATTGCAGGCACTGTGGGATCAGTTCAGTTTCAGATCATTCTTTGTTCCAGCTTATACTTCTTCTTGAGGTCTGTAGGCCCCTTCCAATGTAGTTGGTGCCAACTACAGGGTTTTAATCTGTTACACATGTCACTTCCCAAGCAGTTCCCTCTATTCATTTTGGCCTCTTCTGTTTGCAAGTCTCTTCAGTGTCTAATTTCCACCCTGACACAAGGAGGTGGAGGTGGTCACTTTTTTAGGCTCACTTTTTCAGTTGCGCGTGGGGAGGAAGGAACACTGCAAACAAATATCACTGGCATGTGTGGGGAGTGCTCACACTGTCTGGGCTACACTGAGTTTGCCCCCACTCATGGCATGTGTGCTTTCCTGGTCTATACTGCTCAAGCTCCAGGTTGCTCTGCAGGGGAACTGTCTAAAGTGCAGCACACCAGGCTTTCCTGTTCTTCACCATCTCCCAGAGTTTGTTCCAACTCATGTCCACTAAGTCAGTGATGCCATCCAACCATCTCACCCCTTTCTCCTCCTGCCTTCAATCTTTCTCAGTATTAATCTTTTCCAATGGAGTTAGATATTTGCATCATGTGGCCAAAATATTGGAACTTCAGCTTCACTGTGAATCCTTCCAATGAATATTCATGACTGATTTACTTTAATATTGGTTGGTTTGATCTCCTTGCTTTCCAAGGAATTCTCAAGAGTCTTTTCCAGCACTATAGTTTGAAAGCATCATTTTTATGGCTCTCAGCCTTGTTTATGGTCCAACTCTCACATCCATACATGACTACTGGAAAAACCATAGCTTGACTATACGGACCATTGTTGGCAAAGTGATGTCTCTGTTTTTCAAAATACTGTCTAAGTTTGTCATAGCTTTTATCCCAAGGAGCAAGTGTCTTTTAATTTCATGTATACAGCCACTATCCACAGTAAATTTGGAGGCCATGAAAATAAAATCTGTCGTTGTTTCCAATTTTTCCCCATCTATTTGCCATAAAGTAATGGGACAGGGTGCCATGATTTTCATTTTTTGAATGCTGGATTTTATGCCAGGTTTTTCACTCTCCTCTTTCCTCTTCATCAGTGGGGCCCTTTAGTTAGTTCCTCTTCACTTTCTGCATTAGGTGGCATCATTTGCTTATCTGAAGTTATTGATATTTTTCCTGGAAATCTTGATTCCAGCTTGTGATTCATCCAGGGTATTTCACATCATGTACTCTGCCTATAAGTTAAATAAGCAAAGTGACAATATAAAGCTTTCACATACTCCTTTCCCAATTTGGAACCATTCCATTGTTCCATGTCTGGTTCTAACTGTTGCTTCTTGCCCTACATACAGATTTCTCAGGATGCAGGTAAGGTGGTCTAGTATTTCCATCTCTTTAAGAATTTTCCAGTTTCTTGTGATTCACAAAAAAGTCATAAAGTCAAAGACTTTAGCGTAGTAATGTAGCAGATGTTTTTCTGGAATTCCCTTGCTTTTTCTGTGATAAAATAGATGTTGGTAAATTGATCTCTGGTTCTTCTGTCTTTTCTAAATCCAGCTTCTACATCTGAAATTTCTCAGATCAGATACTGTTGAAGTCTAGCTTGAAGGATGTTGAGCATTACCTTGCTAGCATGTGAAATGAGCACAATTGTGTAGTAGTTTGAACATTTTTTACCATTGTCCTTCTTTGGCATTGGAATGAAAATGGACATTTTCCAGTCCTGTGGCCACTGCTGATTTTTCCAAATTTTCTGGCATATTGAGTGTGGCACTTTCACAGCATCATCTTTTACAATGTGAAATAGCTCAGCTGGAATTCCACCACCTCCACTAGCTTTTTTGGTAGTAATGCTTCCTAATGCCCACTTGACTTCAGACTGCAGGGTGTCTGGTTCTATGTGAATGACCACACCATTGTGGCTATCCAGGTCATTAAGACCTTTTTTGTACAACTCTTCCATATATTCTTGCCACCTCTTTTTAATACCTTCTGCTTCTGAACCTTAAACGTGAATGGATTAAATATTCCAACCAAAAGACATAGAGTGGCTGAGTGCATACCAAAACAAGACAAATATATATGCTTTCTACAAGAAACCCACTTCAGACCTAGGGACATATATAGACTGAAAGTGGAGGCATGAAAAAAGATAGCCCATGCAATGGAAATCAAAAGAAAGCTGGAGTAGAAATAGTCACATCAGAAAAAATAAACTTTATAATAAAGACTATTGCAAAAGATAAGGAAGGACACTAGATAATGATCAAGGGATAAATCTGAGAAGACAAAACAATTGTGACTATTTATGTATCCAACACCAGAGAAAGCAATGGCAACACACTCCAGTATTCTTGCCTGGAGAATCTCAGGGATAGAGGAGCCTAGTGAGCTGCTGTCTATGGGGTCACACAGAGTCGGACACAACTGAAGCAACTTAGCAGCAGCAGCAGCAGCAGCAACATGTACCCAACACAGAAGCATCTTGATACTTAAGACAAATGCTAACTGGCCTAAGAGGGGAAATCAACAGTAACACTATAATAGTGGGGGACTTTAACACTCTGACTTCCCTGGTGGCTCAGATGGTAAAAGCGTCCGCCTACAATGCAGGAGACCCAGGTTTGATCCCTTGGCTGGGAAGATCCCCTGAAGAAGGAAATGGCAACCCACTCTAGTATTCTTGTCTGGAAAATCCCATGGACAGAGGAGCCTGGTAGGCTACAGTCCATGGGGTCACAAAGAGTTGGACATGACTGAGCGACTTCACTTTCACTTTAAACCCCACTTACTCCAATGCACAGATCATCCAGACAGAAAATTTAAAAACAAAAGCCTTAAATGACACATTATACCAGATAGAATTAATTTATATTTAGAAGACATCCCAACTGAAAGCAGCAAAATATACTTTCTTCTCAAGTGCACTTGGAACATTCTCCATGGTAGATCTTATCTCGGATCAGAAATCAAGCCTTCGTAAATTTAAGAAAATTGAAATCATATTAAGCATTTTTTCCAACCACAATTTTTAAAATCAATTATAAGAAAAAGCTGTAAAAAACCCAAACATATGGAGGCTAAACAATATGCTGCTAAATAACCAATGGGTCATTGAAGAAATCAAAGATGAAATTTAAAAATATCTAGAAATAAATGACAATGAAAACATGGAGACCTCAAACCTATGGAATGCAGCAAAAGCAAATCTAAGAGGGAAATTTATAGCAATACAATCTCGCCTCAAGAAAGGAGAAAAATCTCAAATAAACAACCTAACTTGACACCTAAATCAAGTAGAGAGAAAAGAACAGACAAAACCCAAACTAGTTGAAGAAAAGAAATCATAAAGATCAGACCAGAAGTAAATGAAAAAGAAATGAAGAAAACAATAGCAAAGATCAATGAAACTAATAGTTCTTTGAGAAAAGCAAAGCTAAAAAATCTTTAGCCAGACTTATCAAGAGAAAAAAGGAGAGGATCAAACCAGTAAAATTAGAAATGAAGAAGAGTATGTTACAACTGACACAGCACAAGTACAAAGGATCATAAGAGAATAGTACAAGCAACTATATGCCAATAAAATGGCCAACTGGGAAAAAAATGAACAAATTCTTAAAAAAGTACTACCTTCCAATATTGAACCAGAAGAAAGAAAATGTGAACAGACCAGTCACAATTAATGAAAATGAAACTGATTAATAATTTCCCAACAAACGTAAGTCCATCAACACCAGATGGCTTCACAGGCAAATTCTATCGAACATTTAAAGAAGAGCTAATACATATCCTTCTCAAACTCTTCCAAAAATTAGTAGACAAAGGACCACTGCCAAACTGATTTTATGAGGGTATCATCACCCTGATACCAAAGCCAGGCACAGATACGACACACAAAAAAGTTACATGCCAGTATCACTGATAAATATAGATGCAAAAAAATCTTCAACAAAATAGCGACCCAAATCCAGCAAAATATTGAACGTATTATATACCCTGATCAATTTGGATTTATCCCAGGGGTGCAAGGATTTTTCAAGAAATCAGTCAATCAATATGATACATTATATTAACAAATTAAAGAATAAAAACCATATAAACATGTCAATAAATACAGAAAAAACTTTTAATAAAATTCAACACTCATTTATCTTAAAAACTCTCCAAAAGTGGTCTTAGACAGAACCTACCACAACACAATGAAGGCTATATATGACAAACCTACAGCTAATAACATAGTCAGTGTTGAAAAGCTGAAAGCATTTCCTCTAAGGTCAGCAGNCCTTGGGCGTTGGGTATCTCTTCATGGCTGCTCCAGCAAAGCACAGCTGCTGCTCCTTACCTTGGATGAGGGGTATCTCTTTACTGCCACTGTTCCTGACCTTCAGTGTTTGATAGCTCCTCTAGGCCCTCCTATGCCTGCACAGCCCGGGTTCCTTGGGTTGCACCTCCCAGCTGCCAGCCCAGCTCTCGGGCTGAATGGCTCCTCCCAGCCGCCTCCCCTGGCCTCAGTCTCAGGGTGGCTCCTCAGGGTCACCACCCCTGGCCTCAGGCACGAGGTGGCTTCTCTCAGCCACCCCTGACCTCGGACGTGGAATAGCTCCTCCCGGCCACTGCCCCTAACCTCAGACTCGAGGTGTCTCCTCATGTGAAATGCCAGGCTCAGTGAAGTACAAGCAGGAATCAAGATTGCTGGGAGAAATATCAGTAACCACAGATATGCACCACGGTTATGGCAGAAAGTGAAGAAGAACTAAACAGCCTTTTGATGAAAGTGAAAGAGGAGAGTAAAAAAGCTGGCTTAAACTCAACATTTGAAAAACTAAGATAATGACATCTAGTCTCATCACTTCATGGCAAATAGATGGGAAAACAATGGAAACAGTAGCAGACTTTATTTTCTTGGGCTCCAAAATCACTACAAATGGTGATTGTAGCCATGAAATTAAAAGATGCTTGCTCCTTGGAAGAAAAGCTAAAACAAACCCAGACAGCATATTAAAAAGCACAGACATTACTTTGCATATAAATGTCCATCTAATCAAAGCTATGGCTTTTCCAATATTCATGTATGGATATGAGAGTTGAGCCACAAGGAAAGCTGAGAAATNAACAAACCCAGACAGCATATTAAAAAGCACAGACATTACTTTGCATATAAATGTCCATCTAATCAAAGCTATGGCTTTTCCAATATTCATGTATGGATATGAGAGTTGAGCCACAAGGAAAGCTGAGAAATGAAGAATTGATGCTTTTGAACTGTGGTGTTGGAGAAGACTCTTGAGAGTCCCTTAGACTGCAAGGAGATCCAACCAGTCAATCCTAAAGGAAATCAGTCATGACTATTCATTGGAAGGATTGATGCTAAAGCTGAAACTCCAATATTTTGGCCACCTGATGCGAAGAACTGACTCATTGGAAAAGACCCTGATGTTGGGAGAAACTGAAAGCAGGAGGAGAAGATGACAACAAAGGATGAGATCATTGAATGGCATTGCTGTGTTGATGGACATGAGTTTGAGCAAGCTCTGGCAGTTGGTGATGGACAGGAAAGCATGGTGTGCTGCAGTACATTGGGTCACAAAGAGTCAGACATGACTAAGCGATAGAAATGAACTTAACCAAACCAGACCCATTCCCTCAATATATATTTTAAGATAAAAGAATTAGTCAGCAGGTTCTTAAATAGGAGAAACATGTCCTCAAGCAGGATAATTTGCTGTTATGTAATCCTTAGTACAGAGTTTAAGGTGGGTTTTTTTGTTGTGTAATCATCAGTTCTGGGCTTTAAGGAAAAAAACAACAGCAATAACACTTTATGTGACTGAGACTAAGAAATGTAGAAAAAATGTTTGTCTTTTTCTCCTCCTTGAGAACCTCAGACTCCTATCCCCTCCTCCAAGCCCCAGATCCCTTTCTCCTCCTTGGGCACCCCAGACTTTTTATCAACATACCTAAGAACTGACTCTCTCAGGTATGGTCTTGAGGCCTAAGCAGGGTTCCCAGATTCAAACTGGAAATAGCTTTACAGAATAGAATTGAATGGCTCTGAACTAGGAGGTCATCTAGTAAACGTCATTCACTTGCTGACTGTTTTAACTTTGTTGCTTTAATTGTTGTTCAATTGCTCAGTTGTGTCCGACTGTTTGTGACCCCATGGACTGCAGCATGCCAGCTTCCTTGTCCTTCTCCATTTCCCGGAGTTTGCTCAAACTCATGTCTATTGAGTCTGTGATGCCATCCAACCATTTCATCCTCTATTGTCCTCTTCTCCTCTTTCCTTCAATCTTTCCTAGCATCAAGGTCTTTTCCAGTGTCAGTTCTTCCCATCAGGTGGCCAAAGTATCGGAACTTTAGCTTCAGCATCAGTCCTTCCAATGAATTTTAAGGACTGATTTCCTTTAGGATTGATTGGCTTGATCTCCTTGCTGTCCAAGTGGCTGTCAAGAGTCTTCTCCAGCACCAAAGCTCAAAGGTATCAATTATTCAGTACTCAGCCTTTTTTATTATCCAACCCTCTCACATCTGTACATGACTACTGGAAAAACCATAGCTTTGACTGGACAGACCTTTGTTAGCAAAGTATTGTCTGCTTTTTAATGTACTGTTCANAGGAAGGCCTGGCAAGGAGAGATGTGTATAAGAGACAGCATCTGTACATGACTACTGGAAAAACCATAGCTTTGACTGGACAGACCTTTGTTAGCAAAGTATTGTCTGCTTTTTAATGTACTGTTCAGGTTTGTCATAGTTTTTCTTCCAAGGAACAAGCATCTTTTAATTTCATGGCTGCAGTCACTATCTGCAGTGATTTTGGAGCCAAAAACAAACAAACAAATAAATAAATAAAGTCTGTCACTGTTTCCATTGTTTCGCCATCTATTTGCCATGAAGTGATGGGACCAGATGCCATGAACTTCGTTTTTTGAATGTTGAGTTTCAATCCAGCTTTTTCATTCTCCTCTTTCACCTTATCAAGGGACTCTTTAGTTCTTCACTTTCTGCCATAAGGGTGATGTCATTTTCATATCTGAGATTATTGATATTTCTCCTGGCAATCTTGATTCCAGTTTGTGATTCATCCAGCCTTGGGCACACTATTTCCTCTGTCTGTGCCTCAGTTTCTTCATCAGTAAAATGAATAGAAATTACTTCCTAGCATTGTTGTGAGGATTAAATGAGGGAATATATGTAAAGAATTTAGAACAGTGCCTGGCACATACATGAGCTTATGTAGCATCAGCTATCACAATGATAATTATACTGCTACCTCCATGTTGCACATGAGGAAACTGAGGCACAAAGAGGTGAAATCATTTGCTTAATGTCCCACTATTCCATTAACCGCCCTAATTATCCCTAGTCTCTTGACCCAGTGCCCTTTTTTGCAAGCAAAGATAAAACCACCTTTGCAGAAAATGGTTTCATAGAAGTCTCAGAAAAAATTTTGGCCAATTCCATATTATTGGTCAGAGGTAAATTATATCATGCCTGGATTATCTAAATTCTTAAAAAGTATTTCAGAGTCTAGCTCATAAGGATACTCTATAATTAATATTTATTGCATAATGAGTTGTTCTGAACCAACAACCCAAGAGAAGACTCTACACATGGATATCACCAGATGACCAATACTGAAATCAGATTGATTATATTCTTTGCAGCCAATGATGAAGAATTTGTAAACAGTCAGCAAAAACAAGACTGGGAGCTACTGTGGCACAGACCATGAACTCTTTATTGCCAAATTCAGACTTACATTGAAGAAACTAGGGAAAGCCAATAGACCATTCAGGTGTGACCTAAATCAAATCCCTTACAATTATACAGTAGAAGTGACAGATTACACCTGATAAAGTGCCTGAAGAACTATGGACAGAGGTTCGTGACATTGTACAGCAGGCAGGTATCAGGACCATCCCCAAGGAACATAAGTGCAAAAAGGCAAAATGGTTGACTGAGGAGGCCTTAAAAATAGTTGTGAATAGAAGAGGAGTGAAAGGCAAAGAAGAAAAGGAAAGATATACCCATTTGAATGCAGAATTCCAAAGAATAGCAAGGAGAGATAAGAAAGCCTTCCTCAGTGATCAATGCAAGGAAATAGAGGAAAACAATAGAATGGGAAAGACTAGAGATCAAGAAAATTAGAGATACCAAGGGAATATTTCATACAAAGATGGGCATAATAAAGGACAGAAATGTTATGCACCTAACAGAAGCAGAAGATATTAAGAAGAGGTGGCAAGAATACACAGAACTATACAAAAAAAAATCTTCCCAACCCAGATAATCATGATGGTATGATCACCAACCTAGAGCCAGACATCCTGGAATGCAAAGTCAAGTGGCCCATAGAAAGCATCACTATGAACAAAGCTAGTGGAAGTGATGGAATTCCAGTTGAGCTATTTCAAATCCTAAAAGCTGATGCTGTGAAAGTGCCATACTTGATATGCCAGCAAATTTGGAAAACTCAGCAGTGGCCACAGGACTGGAAAATGTCCATTTTCACTCCAATCCTAAAGAAAGGCAATGCCAAATAATGCTCAAAGTACTGCACAATTGCACTCATCTCAGACGCTGGTTACCTTAGTAAAATGCTCAAAATTCTCCAAGCCAGTCTTCAACAGGACATGATCTGTAAAATTCCAGATGTTCAAGCTCGATTTAGAAAAAGAAGAGAAACCAGAGATCAAATTGCCAACATCTGTTGAATCATCGAAAAAGCAAGAGAGTTCCAGAAAAAAAACATCTGCTTCTGCTTTATTGATTATGCCAAAGCCTTTGACTGTGTGGATCACAATAAACTGTGGAAAATTCTGAAAGAGATGGGAATACCAGACCACCTGACCTGCCTCTTGAGAAATCTGTATGCAGATCAGGAAGCAACAGTTAGAACTGGACATGGAACAACAGACTAGTTCCAAATAGGAAAAGGAGTACATCAAGGCTGCTTATTTAACTTATATGCAGAGTACATCATGAGAATCGTTGGGCTGGATGAAGCACAAGCTGAAATCAAGATTGCCAGGAGAAATATCAATAACCTCAGGTATGCAGATGACACCAACCTTATGGCAGAAAGCAAAGAAGAACTAAAGAGCCTCTTGATGAAAGTGAAAGAGGAGAGTGAAAAAGTTGACTTAAAACTCAACATTCAGAAAACTAAGATCATGGCATCTGGTTCCATCACTTCATGGTAAATAGATTGGGAACAACGGAAACAGTGACAGACTTTATTTACTTATGTATTTTTGGCTCCAAAATCACTGCAGATGATGACTGCAGCCATGAAATTAAAAGACACTTACTCCTTGGAAGGAAAGTTATGCCCAGCCTAAACAGCATATTAAAAAGTAGAGACATCACTTTGCCAACAAAGGTGCATCTAGTCAAAGCTATGGCTTTTCCAGTAATTGCATATGGATGTGAGACTTGAACTGTGAAGAAACCTGAGGGCTGAAGAATTGATGCTTTTGGAACTGTGATTTTGGAGAAGACTCTTGAGATTCCCTTGGATTGCAAGGAGATCAAACCAGTCCTTCCTAAAGGAAATCAGTCCTGAATATTCATTGGAAAGACTGATGCTAAAGATGAAGCTCCAATACTTTGGCCACCTGCTGTGAATTTGAAAAGACCCTGATGCTGGGAAAGATTGAAGGCATGGGGAGAAGGGGATGACAGAGGATGAGATGGTTGGATCGCATTACAAACTCAATGGACATGAGTTTGAGTAAACTCCAAGAGTTTGCAATGGACAAGGAGACCTGGTGTGCTGCAGTCCATGGGGTCACAGAGTCAGACAGGACTGAGCAACTGAACTGAACTGAACTGAAACTTTTTCCATACTTCCTGTCTGTACAGTAGCTGGGAGGCTCATTTAGTGTAATTCTTTACCTGATACTTGATGTCTTCCTCCATACTGGAAAAGAAATATTGAAATACAAAAGTAGGTATTTGGGGGTAGTTCTAGTGGAAGGAATTACTTATAATGAAGGTTTGCTAGGCCCTAGAACCAGTGGTCTGTTGGTAGACATTTTAACAACCGGCCCTCCATTGGGTTAGAGGGTAGGATGAGTGAGACCTAATTTGTAGCATTCACCGATTTCAGACTACCAACTCCATGTCATTAAATGCAAATTTAGGAAGCGGCAGAAGTGTATATTATGTAGTATTTCCATGATGCATATACTATAGTAGAGATATTAATTATATATTATATCTGTGTATAATGTAGCAATAATATTATACATAAATAGTGAATATGGTAAAAAAAAATTCTTAGAAGTGATGACTTTTGAGTACTTATTACCTTGTTTATAATATCATTTATTTAACTACAGGTTTATATAATTTAATTGCATTTTATTTTTCATTTTGAATCATGATAAAAAACACAGGATTAAGTATACTCAAATTGTTGTGAAACAGATCTTCAGGACTTTTTCATCTTGAAAAACTGAAACTTTAGTCTGATTATCCAACTTTCTAGTTCCTCCTCTCCCAGCCACTAGCAACCACCATTTAACTTTTTGTTTCAAATTTGATTACTTTGGATACCAATGTAGGTAAAATCTTACATGCAGGGTTTATCTTTTTGTGACTGGCTTATTTTATTTGGCATGTGCATTTGCTCAGTCGTGTCTGACTCTTTGCATCCCCATTGACTGTAGCCCCACCAAGCTCCTCTGTCCATGGAATTTTTCCAGGCAAGATTACCAGAGCATGTTGCCATTTCATACTCCAGCTGATTGTCTTTACCCAGGGATCAAACTCACATCTCTTGCATCTCCTGCAGGTAGATTCTTTACCACTGCACTACCTGGGAAGCACATTTTACTTGGCACAATGTCCTTACAGACATGTTATAGCATATGTAGAATGTATTTCCCTTTTTAAAGGCTTAATAAAATTTCATTATACAAATATAGCAAAGTTTGTTTATCTATTCATTCATTCATAAATGTTTGGGTTGCTTCCACCTCTTAGTATTATGCATAATGCTGCTATGAACATGGATATTAATTTAATTTTAAATGATGGCTATATTTAACAACTTGCAAAGATCCTGAGAAATTGACAGTCAGTTCTTGAAAGCTAGTACTAGCTGATTTCAGGATATCAGTGCTTGAAACTAATGGTCAGGGATATATACAAACCTTCCCTTGAAGATTTTAAAACTAGGGCACTTTGTCTGGGGAATATTAAAGCATGCCTCCCATCTGGGGATAGAGAAATAGATAAAATTATCAGGAATTTTGGACTTGTGCAATTGCAGAACTGGGAGGTCCCTGAGATAAGTCAACCTTGTTACTCAATGGACCTGGGAATTTACTAGAAATATAGAACCCCAGACTCCACTTCAGACCTATTAAGTCAAAGTTTCCATTTTAACAGGGAGGTCATATGTACTTTAAAGCTTGAAAAACACTAGTTTGGTGCACCACTATTCCTAACACATACACACCACTCTACCTCTCCTAAACCATTATACAGATGAGAAAATTTAGGTCTACAGAAAGAAACTTTTCCAAAATTAGAGTGTATATCAGAGGCAGAGGTGAAAGCAAAACTGCTGAACCTGTAAAGGGGCCTTCTGTATCCTTCATTCATCTCTGATTATACAAAAATATATTAAAAATATAGTCTGAATTATTTATGAATAAAATGATATGATGGTATATTTGGGTTTTGCTTTACAATATTCTGGAAAGAATGTTTGTATGTCGGAAGGATTTGGATGAAATAAGAGTGACTGGTTTGCTAACTATTGAAGCTGAGTGACAGATACATAGGAATTCATTATATGACTCTNTGGTACCTGTCTCTTATACACATCTAGATGTGTATAAGAGACAGGTATATCAGAGGCAGAGGTGAAAGCAAAACTGCTGAACCTGTAAAGGGGCCTTCTGTATCCTTCATTCATCTCTGATTATACAAAAATATATTAAAAATATAGTCTGAATTATTTATGAATAAAATGATATGATGGTATATTTGGGTTTTGCTTTACAATATTCTGGAAAGAATGTTTGTATGTCGGAAGGATTTGGATGAAATAAGAGTGACTGGTTTGCTAACTATTGAAGCTGAGTGACAGATACATAGGAATTCATTATATGACTCTATTTGTGTGCATGTATGTGTTTGAAAATTTCCATAACCAAAAAAGTTTAGTTGGAGAGAGTGTTCCAATAATACGGTAGTAGCTGAAGGTTTTAGATTATTTGTGGATTTTATTTACCCAGAAAGTGGACTCTGTATCCAGAAAGTCCCAGCAGCTGCATGGGTCCCAGGAAAGAGGGAAGCTGGCAAAAGACATTGCTTCTGTCCAGGAGCCTGAGTATCTGACACTTGGAGATGGGCTGGATTTAGTACTCCTTTGCTCAGAGGTAAAAGCGTCTGCCTGCAATGTGAGAGACCTGGGTTCAACCCCTGGGTCGGGAAGATCCCTTGGAGAAGGAAATGGCAACCCATTCCAGTATTCTTGCCTGGAGAATCCCATGGATGGAAGAGCCTGGTGGGCTACCGTCCACGGGGTTGCAAAGAGTTGGACACGACTGAGAGATTTCACTTTCACTTTCACTTTGCCTCTACCAGATGAGATAGGAGAGGGCTTGAAAAAGAGTCCCAAGGACTGAAAAGCAGAACTTCTCATCTTATTATACCCTGACACACTGGGGTGTTGCCCTGTTAGGCTCTCCCAACCCAATCTGTTTGGAAAGCATCTAGTCCTGGGAATAAGAAGGGACTGGGATAGGAATGAGTAGGGAGATATATGTACTAACTAGACATTCAGCAAAACTAAATTCGGAGAAAAGGTGAAAACTTTTTGTTCTAAAGATGGCACCATGCTTGTTGGATCTTATAGAAGACTGATGCCTGAAGCCCAGATCTAGGGTTGGAAGCAGGGATAAAAGCCACATAATTCACCGTAGGCAAGGATTTGTTTCTCAGAAAGTTGAGGTATAGTTCAGAGACATTTTGTGGACAGGAATCACCCAGTATCCTGTCTCCTTTCTGATTTCCTGATTCTCAGAAGCCAGAAAATTACTGAAGCTGCTCCTTCAGGAATTACAGAATTCTCAGAGCTGTTCCATTTCTGATTTATGGCTGTAATAGGATAGGAGAAGACTGTGAAGTTGACAAATGAGAGAGATATTCTAACAGAGTCCCACTTTCTGAGAGACTTTCTGCCCTACCCAGTCTCCTAAAAGTTCTCCCAGTTTAGGATCCACAGCTGTACCCTTGTGGCCAAGAGACCTATATTTAACAATATGATTGCTTGTGGTGTATTTATTTGGTGGAGTTCACAGAAGAGTGCTCTCCAAGTCTCCCAGTCCTTTGTTACCCAGTCAGGGAAGGCCTTGTATAAAACTGTGACCCCTGAACTTCCCCAAAGTTTTTCCAGCTCTCTTATTCTTAGAAATTAAGGCTTNAAAGAGGGAAGCTGGCAAAAGACATTGCTTCTGTCCAGGAGCCTGAGTATCTGACACTTGGAGATGGGCTGGATTTAGTACTCCTTTGCTCAGAGGTAAAAGCGTCTGCCTGCAATGTGAGAGACCTGGGTTCAACCCCTGGGTCGGGAAGATCCCTTGGAGAAGGAAATGGCAACCCATTCCAGTATTCTTGCCTGGAGAATCCCATGGATGGAAGAGCCTGGTGGGCTACCGTCCACGGGGTTGCAAAGAGTTGGACACGACTGAGAGATTTCACTTTCACTTTCACTTTGCCTCTACCAGATGAGATAGGAGAGGGCTTGAAAAAGAGTCCCAAGGACTGAAAAGCAGAACTTCTCATCTTATTATACCCTGACACACTGGGGTGTTGCCCTGTTAGGCTCTCCCAACCCAATCTGTTTGGAAAGCATCTAGTCCTGGGAATAAGAAGGGACTGGGATAGGAATGAGTAGGGAGATATATGTACTAACTAGACATTCAGCAAAACTAAATTCGGAGAAAAGGTGAAAACTTTTTGTTCTAAAGATGGCACCATGCTTGTTGGATCTTATAGAAGACTGATGCCTGAAGCCCAGATCTAGGGTTGGAAGCAGGGATAAAAGCCACATAATTCACCGTAGGCAAGGATTTGTTTCTCAGAAAGTTGAGGTATAGTTCAGAGACATTTTGTGGACAGGAATCACCCAGTATCCTGTCTCCTTTCTGATTTCCTGATTCTCAGAAGCCAGAAAATTACTGAAGCTGCTCCTTCAGGAATTACAGAATTCTCAGAGCTGTTCCATTTCTGATTTATGGCTGTAATAGGATAGGAGAAGACTGTGAAGTTGACAAATGAGAGAGATATTCTAACAGAGTCCCACTTTCTGAGAGACTTTCTGCCCTACCCAGTCTCCTAAAAGTTCTCCCAGTTTAGGATCCACAGCTGTACCCTTGTGGCCAAGAGACCTATATTTAACAATATGATTGCTTGTGGTGTATTTATTTGGTGGAGTTCACAGAAGAGTGCTCTCCAAGTCTCCCAGTCCTTTGTTACCCAGTCAGGGAAGGCCTTGTATAAAACTGTGACCCCTGAACTTCCCCAAAGTTTTTCCAGCTCTCTTATTCTTAGAAATTAAGGCTTTCTATTTTACTACATGTGAAAAACATTGTAAATACCACTGTGATGATTGGACCTGGGCAACTAACAGGGGTGGGAGGTGGGGGGTATAGGCCTCTGTGGTATAAGTCATTTGGGTTGGAGGTGTGGTGTACCTTATTTAGTGGGGTATAGAGGAAGGCCTGGCAAGGAGGGACAGCTCTCTGAGGCAAACTAAAAAAAAAAAAAAAAGATATATCTTACACTACAGTCTGTTCCTAGTACTAGGGTAAAAGTCTTGAAGACAAATTATTCAAGTCACAACAGTGTCAGGGGCTCCCAAGCCATGAAATAGTCTAGAGCTAGGGGCTGGGAAATCCATTCTGTGTACTATTTCTCTGCTTTTGTATGTGTTCAAAAGTAGATCTCCCTCAGTCTAAAATGTAAGTGACTTGGTCTATCCTTAAGCCAAACTCAAGTAGGCCTGGATTGCCATAGAGTGTTAAGGTATACAGAAAATATACCAAAATAGCACTGCTGAGCTTAAAGCATGGAAGGATTTTAAATGCCCCCACCTTGGTACATGCATTATTTCACCTAACAGTAGTCTCCAAGGTGTGCCCTCAGAACTCTCTTTGCTCTGTTCAGTCACTCAGTCATATCTGACTCTTTGTGACCCCATGAATGGTAGCCCACTAGGCTGCTCTGTCCATGAGATTCTCCAGGTAAGAATACTGGAGCAGGTTGCCATTTCTTTCTCCAGAAGATCTTCCTGACCCAGGGATTCAACCCATGTTGCCTATGTCTCCTGCACTGACAAGTGGATTCTTTACTATTGCAGTAACAAGGCTCCTTAAATTGATTGCTCTAACCTATACTTCCCTTTTTTAAACATTTTTATTTATTATGAGAACTTTGAAACATCTATAAAAGTAGAAAAAACAGTATAATGACCCCCCATACCCATTATATGGCTTCTGCAATTAGTAATTTATCTATTCCTCCATCTAATCCTTCACCGAAATTCTCTTTATTTTGAAGCAAATCTTGGGTATCATATCTCTCTAAATTATAAGGATTCTAAACATTATAACTAATACCATTATCAAACCTAGAAATATACTAAGAATAATTCCTTAATAGCATCTAGTATTCAATGTCCAGATTTCCTTGATGTCTCACAAATGTTATTTTTAAACAGTTGTATTCCCATACAGATCCTAATAAGATTCATATGTTAAAAATGACTGATATGTCTGATAAGTCTCTGTTGAATTTAGATTCTCTTTCTCTTTCTCTCCACCCCTCCTTCTCTTTCTCTCAGTGTATTTATTGAACAAACTTGAACTGCTTTATTTGTCCTATAGTGCTTTCCCCTACCTGGTCTATGTTTCACTGACCACATTTTTGTGGTAGACTTCAGTGTTCCCCACTATTCTATTTCCTGCAAATAAGATACATCTAGAGGCCTTGATCAGATTCAGATTCATTTTTTGGCAAGATTGTTTCACAAGCAGTTAAATGTCATTGCATTCAGAATCACTTAATGGTCAGTGGCTCTCTATTTTTATACTATTGTCTTATTTCTTTACAGATGGGAGATGCAGATTCAGACAAGGGCAATGCTAATAAGGGCTGTGAAATCTATCAAAGCCAGATCTTCTGACTCCCTAGCCAGTACTCTTGCCTTATACTACATCCTACTAGGCCCCTGGAGGAAGTATTTAATGAACAGGTCAGGAAGACCAATGGGAAGAACTGGCTACTTTTTCTGTTTCAAACAGAATTTCTCCTTAGAGTCCTAGGAGTCTCTGGCTCCAGGTTTAGCCTGGTATTCCTATTCAAAAGTTTAGAAAAGCCTCCTTTGGAATAAAAGGCAGAGGTGAGTGTCCTCACTTGTTTTGAAAAATTTCAAATAGGGTGGGGCAAGGTAGCTCCTACAAGATGGGAAAGGAAAGGAATCATTTGGCTTAAAACAGGAGGGGTATATGTATGAACTGGTGGAACTGAAAGGGTGAGAGAGTGCCTTGTCTCCTAGGAGGAGCATCCTGGGCTCACTGCCAATGGAGTCTAGAAGAAAGAGAAGATAGGAGGTAAGAGAAAGTATGGAGTGAGAATTCTGGGAAATCACCCTGAAGGAAGAGGTTGGCCTTTGATGCTCTTGCTCTTTGTATTGATAGAAGGGAAGAAGAGCATTCTCAGCCTTCCTAAAAACATCCTTTCTGCCTGGAGATTATATAGTGATTGATTGGTTAAGATCAGATTCTGATTGCAAAGATTGGTTTATCTATTGATTTCTGTCAATCTTAGATTTCTATCATGTTTCAAGGACCAAAGTGGGCTATTAATTGAGCTTAGGTGATCTGGAAATTCTTTGACAGACCTTAGGAGGTCATCTTCATCCCCTACCTTCCCTAAGAGATTTCTCCAATTTCCTTCCCTCCAGTTCTGTTTCCCTTTTTTTAACAATCTTCACTACTGGGCATTCTTTTCTTAGAGTTAACTCAAACCCTTCCTAATGAAGCACAAACTCATTTTCTTTTCCTTTCCTTTTTTTTTCTTCTTTTTTTTTAATTTTATTTTTACTTTATTCTACTTGAAAGGACAAATACCTTCAAGCCATAAAAAATAAATCAAATACTTAGTATTATGGTTCAGACCTCCATTATATCCTAGGCTGATGATTCTACTTAGCTATTTCTCTGCCTCATCTCTCATCCCTCTCATCATCATCATCTAGTCCCTAATCTTCACAAGACAGAGCACTGCTCATGTTAGAGAAACTGTAGAACATTATGATCAGAGTATGGACTGCCTGCTTAATCAACTATTCAGTTTGGCTACTTCCTGGCTATGTGACCTTAAATTAACTTCTCAGGTCTGTTTACTCAAGTGTAAAAGGATATATTATATTACTGTGAGAGTTAGGCATATGTTAGGCACTTAATATCTGACACATAGTTTAGGCTTTGATTTTGACATCTCTTCTGCCTATTGTCTAACCTATTGTCTCCTGTTTGTTTCTTGAATTCTACCATGCTTCTAAGTCCAACTGAAATGCTACCTCTTCCCTGAAGATTTTCTTGACTCCTCAATTGGAATCAACCATTTCCTTCTTTATGTTCTAGAGAATTTTTATTTGTATAGGTCTTATGACATCTCCACATGTTGTCATTGCTTACATGTGATATCTTAATGATATATCCTTGAGATTGCCAGACACACACCTGCCACTTCATCTACTGCTCAGCCTGTGGGGATGGTATTATTCATAGATGCTTGATGTTTAACCAAGTGGTTCAATTCCGGCTGCAGCTGAAATCAACTAAGCATCTTTATAAACTACTTATGTCTGATTCCCACACCTAGAGGTTCTGATATCACTGGTCTGGAGTTGGGCCTCGGCATTTTTAAAATCCTCCCAGGTGATTCAAAGATGTACAGCCTGTGCTGAGAATCCCTGGTTTAAAACGTTTAGCAACATGATTGAATTTATGTAAGCCTCACAACAACATTGGTGGGTTATACTGTAGACTGTTAATACTGTTAATATTGTTAATACTGTTTTCTAAATGAATAAACTGAGGCTCAAAGAGGTTAAAATGAATAATCAAACAACACACAGACTGTAAATGACAGAGTGGAGAAATGCAGACAAAATTTCTAATTTCAAGTTTTGTGTGATGTCCTTCAGAACACAGATCCTTAGCTTCTCCTATCACATTGGTTGCTCCTTAAGCTCAGGAACTTTGTCTTTAAGGTCAAAAATGTTTGTTCAAGTACATAAATATATCCTCAAGGTCAGAGTTTGTGTTTTATTTTTCTGAGTACTCTGAGCATGTGGTATGGATCATTACTCAATGTAAGGAAAGGTGAAGAATGAAATGCACCAATCACTCATTTGACAAGAAAGAAAGGAGGAAGTAGGGAAAGTTATCAAATGTGAGAGTTTCTGGGGCAGACATTTTAATGAAAGGCAGAGAGCCAGGCATTAGCAAGCAGTCTTCTGACTCCCAACCCAGTGGAATTTCTAAGAGGAAAAGAAAGAGAGAGAGAGGGAAAGAGAGAAAGGAAGATTGAACTAAATGCTTAAGTAACAGGACTATAGCACATTGATAAGGAAAACAAGGACATTTGACAATGTCCCTCATATTGGAGATTGCTGTCAGCAAGTCAGCCAGACCTTATTTCTGCCGAGTCTTCATTGAAGGGTATCTAGACTGGAGGGGCTGTGGGTCCTCCAGTATCTGGAAGAACTGTGAGTATAAGCTACAAAGTCATTGCAAGTTAAAATCACTTGCCTAAATTCCCATAAGACTGAAACTGTAGATGAGGAATGAAAAGGGAAAAGGGGAAAATGATCAAGGGATGTTGAACTTGGGGAGAAAGTAGAAGTCAGGGCATAGGAAGAACAGCTGTCTGTAAACAGCTAAGAATATGTGTGGTATCATCCTAGGGACAGTGCATATAAGAGAGAGAGAAGGGAGAAGAGGAGGAGGAAGAAGAAAAGAGGAGAGGAGAAGAGGGAATGTGGAGAGAGGGTGAGGGAGGGGCAAAAGACAAAACGAGTTCTGGGAAGGGGGTTGATACAATCCTGGAATGCTTCTCACAGTATGAATAGAAACTTAATCGTACCAAAGCTTGATGAAGATAACCTTTAATACCATCCAATTTTATTTTTTCTAAGTTCACCAAGATGCCTCAGTGAGATGGGAAAAGTAAATATTCATAGCCATTTTACAGGCCCTGTGAAGTTAACTGACTTCTCTGAAGTTTCAAAGTGAGTTTGCTGCTCAGCCAGGACTAGAACTCCCATTTTCTGCTTCTCAATCATGTTCCTCATTTGCTAAAATAATAGAGTCAAAGAGCCCTTCAACCCCCTACATTTCACTTGGTCTTAGAATCAACTGTTACATAGTTCCTTTGGGGTGCCTTGAGAGCACTTTTTAGGTCTTTACTACCCTTAGAAAATGTAAATGCTCCTTCAGAGGGATCACCCCTTAAGTGTATCAGCTGAGAGGAGACAATGTCAGAGACAAACACTTTTAACATTTTTTTCTAAGGAGTCATATCTCAGACATCAGGCTTTCCTACTCAGGCATATACTTTCATTCCCTGGGATCATTTTGAGACAGTGATTATCCTTTGGATAGATTCTAATAGGGGATAGATTCTAATATTCTAATAGTGGATAGATTCTAATAACAATTCTAAGAAGTTTTTGGCAGTGGTGGTGTGGGTGAAATTCAGGAGACTTGGTCTTATAAATCATCCCTTGTAGGATGCTGTCTGCTCCAGTCCTGTACATGTCAGCTTCAATTAAATACAAGGTTCAGTTCAGTTCAGTTGCTCAGTCATGTCCGACTCTTTGTGACCCCATGAATCGCAGCACGCCAGGCATCCCTGTCCATCACCAACTCCTGGAGTTCACTCAGACTCACGTCCATTGAGTCAGTGATGCCATCCAGCCATCTCATCCTCGGTCGTCCCCTTCTCCTCCTGCCCCCAATCCCTCCCAGCATCAAAATCTTTTCCAATGAGTCAACTCTTCGCATGAGGTGGCCAAAGTACTGGAGTTTCAGCTTTAGCATCATTCCTTCCAAAGAAATCCCAGGGTCGATCTCCTTCACAATGGACTGGTTGGATCTTCTTGCAGTCCAAGGGACTCTCAAGAGTCTTCTCCAACACCACAGTTCAAAAGCATCAGTTCCTCAGCGCTCAGCCTTCTTCACAGTCCGACTCTCACATCCGTACATGAGTACTGGAAAAATCATAGCCTTGACTAGACGGACCTTAGTCGGCAAAGTAATGTCTCTGCTTTTCAAATACAAGGTGGCGATGATCAATTTGACTGTTTTTGAGCCTAGCCTAGTTCTTATTGAGGCAGTCTGAGTGTGGACTGGAAAAAAAAATTTCCAGACACAGAGCATATCAGAAGGGAAGGAGTTTATTAAGAACAAAGAGCAGAGATAAAGTGAGCACCATGGGCACAGCAGGCCGATGACAACTGACAGACCAGGGAGAGTCGACAGTTTTTGTAAGTTAATAACCAATTTTTATATCCTCAAAACAAAGAAAATTCTTGCTGAAAGATTACATTAGTGATTGATTGGGGTGCTATAAGGTGGTTACTGGAGTGGACATCTTTCTTTACCTAATGTGAAGTCAAGAATCTTGTTAGCGATGATCAGGGACTTTTGGCAATGGTTACAGAGGGGCTCAGTTAACTTTGGAAGTGGCTTTGGTTCTGGGCTCTGCTTCTGTGGCCTTGGTACAAGGCCTCACACCTGTGGTCTTGTACAAGGCTCTCCACTCTTCTTATCAATGGACCAAAGCTTTGGCCCCTTAACACCCTACTCATGTCTAACTACCTGCCCATCTCCATCTTGTGACATGGGGAACTAGGTCACTGGGGTAAGGGGCAAATATAATAATGGCTTCTTCAGGCTAGACAGGGGCATTGTGGGTCCTGGGTCTCAATGCTCACTCTCTATCAGAGTACATTTACAGAGGGAGATGAGAGTCTAAAGAATGACAAGGTGGCTTGTTCCAGCATAGTCTGTGTGCTAACTGGCTGATATCTTTGTTGTAACAGCATCTGGAGATTTGTTGTGTTCTAGAAGACACAAACTTAACAAAAACGTATCTGGCCCAAAGAAAATAGAAAGGCTGCTAAGGAGCCTGGAAGGGAGGCTAGCCAGGAGAACCAGGACCAGACATTGGCCCATGGTACTGGTGTTTCACTAGATATGAGAACATGCAAGAATTGGGGCTCATGAAAATCTTTACTTGAAAATATCTATCTGAAGACCACCTGACCTGCCTCTTGAGAAATCTGTATGCAGGCCAGGAAGCAACAGTTAGAACTGGACATGGAACAACAGATTGGTTCCAAATAGGAAAAGGAGTGCATCAAGGCTGTATATTGTCACCCTGCTTATTTAACTTATATGCAGAGTACATCATGAGAAACGCTGGACCTGAAGAAACACAAGCTGGAATCAAGATTGCCGGGAGAAATATCAGTAACCTCAGATATGCAGATGACACCACCCTTATGGCAGAAAGTAAAGAGAAACTAAAAAGTCTCTTGCTGAAAGTGAAAGAGGAAAGTGAAAAAGTTGGCTGAAAGCTCAACATTCAGAAAATGAAGATCATGGCATCCGGTCCCATCAACTTCATGGGAAATAGATGGGGAAACAGTGGAAACAGTGTCAGACTTTATTTTGGGGGGCTGCAAAATCACCACAGATGGTGATTGCAGCCATGAAATTAAAAGACTTTTACTCCTTGGAAGAAAAGTTATGACCAACCTAGACAGCATATTCAAAAGCAGAGACATTACCTTGCCGACTAAGACCCGTCTAGTCAAGGCTATGGTTTTTCCTGTGGTCATGTAGGGATGTGAGAGTTGGACTGTGAAGAAAGCTGAGCACTGAAGAATTGATGCTTTTGAGCTGTGGTGTTGGAGAAGACTCTTGAGAGTCCCTTGGACTGCAAGGAGATCCAACCAATCCATTCTAAAGGAGATCAACCCTGGGATTTCTTTGAAAGGAATGATGCTAAAGCTGAAACTCCAGTACTGTAGCCACCTCATGCAAAGAATTGACTCATTGGAAAAGACTCTGATGCTGGGAGGGATTGGGGGCAGGAGGAGAAGGGGGCAACAGAGGATGAGATGGCTGGATGGCATCACCGACTCGATGGATGTGAGTCTGAGTGAACTCCGAGAGATAGTGATGAGTAGGGAGGCCTGGCGTGCTGCGATTCATGGGGTCGCAAAGAGTTGCACATGACTGAGCGACTGAACTGAACTGAACTGAACTGAAGGCCTATCCTGTCAGTTTTTCCCAGAGAACACAGTGCCTCATTTTTTTATTCCCACCCTGAACTCCTTTCAAGAAGTGTTGAAGGAAGCAGTTACAGTGGGTCCTGATTTAATCCTTGTAGACATAGCAAGTGCCAATTTCCAGTTGGCAGGACCCATTCATGGCCATGAATTTGATAATTGATTTGGTGGCATTTTATAATCATTTTGTGCCATGGTGCTAGGATTGCTTATTCCCAACTTTAGTGATTTCTCTGATGGGTCACTTAATATGCCTTTATTGGACTAGGCCATGAAAGTAGCAAAATT
>SJYW01024124.1:28023-68049 GCA_006410735.1 Raphicerus campestris
TGTTCCATGTCCAGTTCTAACTGTTGCTTCCTGACCTGCATACAGATTTCTCAAGAGGCAGGTCAGGTGGTCTGGTATTCCCATCTCTTTCAGAATTTTCCACAGTTTCTTGTGATCCACAGAGTCAAACGCTTTGGCATAGTCAATAAAACAAAAATAGATGTCTTTCTGGAATTCTCTTCCTTTTTCAATGATCCAGCAGATGTTGGCAATTTGATCTCTGGTTCCTCTGCCTTTTCTAAAACCAGCTTGAACATCTGGAAGTTCACAGTTCACGTATTGCCGAAGCCTGGCTTGGAGAATTTTGAGCATTGTTTTAGTAGCATGTGAGATGAGTGCAATTGTGCGGTAGTTTGAGCATTCTTTGGCATTGCCTTTCTTTGAAATTGGAATGAAAACTGAGCTTTTCCAGTCCTGTGGCCACTGCTGAGTTTTCCAAATTTGCTGGCATATTGAGTGCACCACTTTCACAGCATCATCTTTCAGGATTTGAAACAGCTCCACTGAAATTCCATCATGTCCACTGGCTTTGTTCGTAGTGATGCTTTCTAAGGCCCACTTGACTTCACATTCCAGGATGTCTGGCTCTAGGTGAGTGATCACACCATCTGCGTCATGAAGATCTTTTTTGTATAGTTCTTATGTGTATTCTTGCCACCTCTTCTTAATATCTTCTGCTTCTGTTAGGTCCATACCATTTCTGTCCTTTATTGAGCCCATCTTTGCATGAAATGTTCCCTTTGTATCTCTAATATTCTTGAAGAGATCTCTAGTCTTTCCCATTCTGTTCTTTTTCTCTATTTCTTTGCATTGATTGCTGAGTAAGGCTTTCTTATCTCTCCTTGGAGCTCCAAAAAAAAGTATTTTAACAAGCCCACTTTTTCTAATTGCACATGCAAAAAGAACTGGTTTTGCAATTTCAAAAAGATTTCATTTTAACCAGCTTTCTCCAGGGTTTAAAGAGTATCATGGCCATTCTTTGTCAAAAATTTCATCTCTCCTTTTTTGTAGCCGTAGTATCATAGCTAAAGTATAGATCAAATAGTGCTCAAATTGGCTCTGTTGACAGGGGCAGACTGACTGAAGATGTCCTAGCAGGGCTTGTTCCTTTGGGGAAGTGGGGTCTTCATTTGATCAAAAGAATCTGAAGGATTAAGGGAACTTGCAGGAGTAGAGAAAGCTTGGTTTTTTCTCATCCCTGCCTTGCCTCCCCAACCACCTTCCACCCCAGTTCTGAGAGATATGAGGAGTTAGAAGGAGATTCTTCTGGGAGAAAGTCCTGGGCTGGCAGATCTGATGAACGGAGAGATGGAAGGGAATGAGAGGATAGGGCATCAACAAAAATGGATATACAGCATGAGTCCCTTAGGTCTGGATTCTGACTGAGTACCACAAAGATTTGAGTGTAAGGAATGATAAAAGAGATCAAGTTGGAGAATTATGCTATAATTTAGTGTGCCGTTAAGAAGCCGTTTTTCTTTGTTCCCCAATTTGTACTGACTCCAAGTTTTGTTGCAAAAAAATCTGAGTCTCTTTAAGATCTTCAGGGTCAGATATTTTCCAGTTCCTGAAAATATAGCCTAGTGGTGAGTGTGAGGGAGATTCTTAACACGTACTCAAGCCCATTCTTACAAAGGGGGTAAAGAGAGTTCACCAGCTACAGAAGGTGCCCCAGCTATCCCAGTGAACCCTCCACGTGTGACAAGGTATTTTTTAGGCAATGGCACAAATGGTCAATGATCCTAATGATTGTGTCCAACAGTGAGAGGGGACCCCTGAGCATGTGACAGAGAGTGGTACAAAACTATGCAGCTAGGCCCAAGCCTAGGCACAACTGTGTGAAAATGAACTGGTCAGTAGCCTAGGACCAAAAATAATAGAAAAGAGTTTCCTGGAACCAATTGTGACCCAGTTTTTGATGTTTGAAACATGGAAGGCATTCTTTGGGATGATTTCGAGGCTAGTCCTAAGGCTCCTGTGAATTCATCTAAACCAAAGGAGGAAAAGTGAAAGAGACAGAAAAGACAGGCTGTGGAATCCACCTTATAATACTGCTGGGAAGGTCTGGGAAATGGGCTTAGTGTTTTGCCTGAACCGGTATGTGTCTAAAGTCACATGGACATTGTCTTGCTGGAGGAAGATACTAATAGCCTGTCTGTTCTGTGACCTCCACCTATCTTGTCACAGGAATATTAAAGTAGCATGTGCCCTAATGACTTTTAACTGCCCGACCCATGCCTGCACACTTTTAATTGACCTGGTCCTCACCTTAAGGGAAAAGCAGGAAAAAGAAGAAAGGAGAACCCTCACCTGTTTGGGTGGCAGCTACTGGGGCACAGTGGGCAGTGGGACCTTTGCAACACACCAGAGAGCAACTCTGACCAGTTCTTTAGTTGATTGCACAGCCACTTGCCTGTTGGCAGAGGGTTCAAGGCAAAGGAAAAGAAAGAAGAAAGGAGAATGGGGTAGAGCCCCCGAGAGTCCCCAAATGGGCCACCAAATGTTGAGGCAGTCCAAACATGTATTGGAAAAATATTTCCAGACACAGAGCATTTCAGAAGAAAGGAAGATTATTAAGAACAAAGAGCAGATATAACTTGGGCACTGAGAGCACAGTGGACCAACCTCTTTGGCACACCAGGGAGAATCAACAGTTTCCAAAAGTTAATAGCCAATTTTTATAACCTCAAGATAAAAAAAAATCCTTGCTGGAAGGTTGGCATTAGGTGATTGGTTGGGGTGCTATAGGGTGTTTACTGGAGTGGGCATCTTTGCCTAATTTGGAGTCAGGAAGCTTGTTAGTGATGATTAGGGGCTTTTGGCAATGGTTACAAAGGGACCCAATTACCTTTCTTCTTGGTCCTGGGTTCCACTTCTGTGACCTTGGTACAAGACCTCACACCTGTGGCTTGGGACAGAACTCAACACTTCCTTTTAGTTCCCNGCCTTTTCTAAAACCAGCTTGAACATCTGGAAGTTCACAGTTCACGTATTGCCGAAGCCTGGCTTGGAGAATTTTGAGCATTGTTTTAGTAGCATGTGAGATGAGTGCAATTGTGCGGTAGTTTGAGCATTCTTTGGCATTGCCTTTCTTTGAAATTGGAATGAAAACTGAGCTTTTCCAGTCCTGTGGCCACTGCTGAGTTTTCCAAATTTGCTGGCATATTGAGTGCACCACTTTCACAGCATCATCTTTCAGGATTTGAAACAGCTCCACTGAAATTCCATCATGTCCACTGGCTTTGTTCGTAGTGATGCTTTCTAAGGCCCACTTGACTTCACATTCCAGGATGTCTGGCTCTAGGTGAGTGATCACACCATCTGCGTCATGAAGATCTTTTTTGTATAGTTCTTATGTGTATTCTTGCCACCTCTTCTTAATATCTTCTGCTTCTGTTAGGTCCATACCATTTCTGTCCTTTATTGAGCCCATCTTTGCATGAAATGTTCCCTTTGTATCTCTAATATTCTTGAAGAGATCTCTAGTCTTTCCCATTCTGTTCTTTTTCTCTATTTCTTTGCATTGATTGCTGAGGAAGGCTTTCTTATCTCTCCTTGGAGCTCCAAAAAAAAGTATTTTAACAAGCCCACTTTTTCTAATTGCACATGCAAAAAGAACTGGTTTTGCAATTTCAAAAAGATTTCATTTTAACCAGCTTTCTCCAGGGTTTAAAGAGTATCATGGCCATTCTTTGTCAAAAATTTCATCTCTCCTTTTTTGTAGCCGTAGTATCATAGCTAAAGTATAGATCAAATAGTGCTCAAATTGGCTCTGTTGACAGGGGCAGACTGACTGAAGATGTCCTAGCAGGGCTTGTTCCTTTGGGGAAGTGGGGTCTTCATTTGATCAAAAGAATCTGAAGGATTAAGGGAACTTGCAGGAGTAGAGAAAGCTTGGTTTTTTCTCATCCCTGCCTTGCCTCCCCAACCACCTTCCACCCCAGTTCTGAGAGATATGAGGAGTTAGAAGGAGATTCTTCTGGGAGAAAGTCCTGGGCTGGCAGATCTGATGAACGGAGAGATGGAAGGGAATGAGAGGATAGGGCATCAACAAAAATGGATATACAGCATGAGTCCCTTAGGTCTGGATTCTGACTGAGTACCACAAAGATTTGAGTGTAAGGAATGATAAAAGAGATCAAGTTGGAGAATTATGCTATAATTTAGTGTGCCGTTAAGAAGCCGTTTTTCTTTGTTCCCCAATTTGTACTGACTCCAAGTTTTGTTGCAAAAAAATCTGAGTCTCTTTAAGATCTTCAGGGTCAGATATTTTCCAGTTCCTGAAAATATAGCCTAGTGGTGAGTGTGAGGGAGATTCTTAACACGTACTCAAGCCCATTCTTACAAAGGGGGTAAAGAGAGTTCACCAGCTACAGAAGGTGCCCCAGCTATCCCAGTGAACCCTCCACGTGTGACAAGGTATTTTTTAGGCAATGGCACAAATGGTCAATGATCCTAATGATTGTGTCCAACAGTGAGAGGGGACCCCTGAGCATGTGACAGAGAGTGGTACAAAACTATGCAGCTAGGCCCAAGCCTAGGCACAACTGTGTGAAAATGAACTGGTCAGTAGCCTAGGACCAAAAATAATAGAAAAGAGTTTCCTGGAACCAATTGTGACCCAGTTTTTGATGTTTGAAACATGGAAGGCATTCTTTGGGATGATTTCGAGGCTAGTCCTAAGGCTCCTGTGAATTCATCTAAACCAAAGGAGGAAAAGTGAAAGAGACAGAAAAGACAGGCTGTGGAATCCACCTTATAATACTGCTGGGAAGGTCTGGGAAATGGGCTTAGTGTTTTGCCTGAACCGGTATGTGTCTAAAGTCACATGGACATTGTCTTGCTGGAGGAAGATACTAATAGCCTGTCTGTTCTGTGACCTCCACCTATCTTGTCACAGGAATATTAAAGTAGCATGTGCCCTAATGACTTTTAACTGCCCGACCCATGCCTGCACACTTTTAATTGACCTGGTCCTCACCTTAAGGGAAAAGCAGGAAAAAGAAGAAAGGAGAACCCTCACCTGTTTGGGTGGCAGCTACTGGGGCACAGTGGGCAGTGGGACCTTTGCAACACACCAGAGAGCAACTCTGACCAGTTCTTTAGTTGATTGCACAGCCACTTGCCTGTTGGCAGAGGGTTCAAGGCAAAGGAAAAGAAAGAAGAAAGGAGAATGGGGTAGAGCCCCCGAGAGTCCCCAAATGGGCCACCAAATGTTGAGGCAGTCCAAACATGTATTGGAAAAATATTTCCAGACACAGAGCATTTCAGAAGAAAGGAAGATTATTAAGAACAAAGAGCAGATATAACTTGGGCACTGAGAGCACAGTGGACCAACCTCTTTGGCACACCAGGGAGAATCAACAGTTTCCAAAAGTTAATAGCCAATTTTTATAACCTCAAGATAAAAAAAAATCCTTGCTGGAAGGTTGGCATTAGGTGATTGGTTGGGGTGCTATAGGGTGTTTACTGGAGTGGGCATCTTTGCCTAATTTGGAGTCAGGAAGCTTGTTAGTGATGATTAGGGGCTTTTGGCAATGGTTACAAAGGGACCCAATTACCTTTCTTCTTGGTCCTGGGTTCCACTTCTGTGACCTTGGTACAAGACCTCACACCTGTGGCTTGGGACAGAACTCAACACTTCCTTTTAGTTCCCAAGGCCTGATTTTTTTTGAACATCTGAGTCACACACACACACACAAACATGCACACATGCATTGCCATCTTTCATCTTTTATATGTAAATTTCTCAACCATTGCCCTGCTTACTGGATGGTTTTTAAGATCTATCATGTGGTGAGGGGAGATGGGAGGTGAGGGCTTTCTACTGGAAAAGCAATTTCAAGTTGCATCATGCCACAAGTGTGTATTGGTAAATGTTCACTCAGGAAATTCTGAAAGTATGTAATGTTATATACTAATTTCCTATATTTAATTTTCTCAATAGCAAAGTGACCATACTAGGAATGACAAAGCACATTTATAAATAATACAAGGAATAAGAATCACTTTTCCTATTTCCATTACCCAATGATGATTGTATGGTGTAGTATAGGATGGTAAATATGTCACCCATGCTCAGTCTATGTCCAAACCAGACAGCAATAATCAGTTACGGCCCCTCTCTCCCAATAAGCCTTAATGCAGCCTTCCTCATTAAGTGCTACAGGCAGCTATCACACAACTGATCACAGTCTGTATCAGTTAAGAAATCCATTTTCTTTCCTCAAAGTGAGTGAAAAGTCGTAGTCTCCTTCCACTTTTGCCACTTACAGCTTCTGTAGCCTTTGGCAGGTCATTTCTCAGAGCCTCAGTTTCCTTATCTGTGAAATAAGGAAAATAGGACTGTCATGAAAATTCAAAGTGTAAAACACTTGACACATAGTGGATATCCAATACATGTTATCACTGAGTTCCAGAAACTTATAATTAATATGTCTACCTTTCAGAATTCTTTTTAAAATGGGCTAGGGGCACTTGAAAACTTATCAGCAGCTAGTGGAGCAAATGCAACCCAAAAGAGATAAACGGTATCAAAGAAAAACCTTACTGAGCTGAGCATTTTTTTGGTCAGACCTTGTTTCCCTTGACCCTGGGCATTTGCATTCTTTATGCCCAATCTATTCTTTCCTCAGAATTTCCTTGTTGTTTCGTCATTCAGACATGTCCAACTCTTTTCGACTCCATGAATTACAGGAGTCAGGCTTCCCTGTCCTTCATTATCTCCCAGAGTTTGTCATCCCCTTCTCCAGTGGACCAAGTTTTGTCATAACTCTCCACCATGACACCCATCTCTCTTGGGTGGCCCTATATGGCATGACTCATAGTTTCATTGAGTTACACATGACTGTAGTCCATATGATCATTTTGGTTAGTTTTCTGTGATTATGGCTTTCATTCTGTCTGTCTTCTGAAGGATGAGAATAAGAGGCTTGTGGAATTTTCCTGATGGGAGGAACTAGATGTGGGGAAAGTTGAGTCTTGCTCTGGTTGGTAAGGCCATGCTCAGTAAATCTTTAATCCAATTTTCTGTTGATGGGTGGGGCTATTTTTCCTTCCCTATGATAGGGGTAATGGTGACCTCCTCCAAAAGGACTTATGTGAGCATGCTGGGTGGGCCTTCCAGGACTGTGGCTGTCATTGTCCCTGCCCCACAGCAGGCCACTTTTGACCTTCACATCTGCCAGAAATTCTCATTTACAGCTAAATCTTGCTCAGTGTTCTGTGGGGCCAATGCTCCTTTTCCTGGGTCCTGGTGTACACAAGGGTGCCCTCCAAGAGTCTATTTTCCCAGTCCTATGGAAATTCTGTAATCAAATCCCGATGACTTTCAAAGTTACATTCCCTGGGATTCTCATCCCTTTGTTAGATATCCAGGTTGGGAAGTCTGTTGTGGAGCCTGAACCTTCACAACAATGCAAGAAGTTTTTTGGCATAATTGTTTTCCAGTTTGTGTATTACCCATCTGGCAGCTCTATAGTTGGGATAATGGCAACTTCTTCCAAGAGGACTTATGCAACATGCCACACCTCCCAGGCCTTCTGCTGCCAGAGCCCCTGTTCCCGTGGCAGGCTGCTGCTGGCTCATGCCTCCATAGGAAACCCTCAAATAGTCACAGGCAGGTCTGACTCAGTCTCTTGTGGGGGTCACTGCTTCTTTCTGTGGGTCCTGGTGTGCACAAGGTTTTGTTCATACCCTCCAAGTGTCTCTGGCAGGCATGAGGTTTGATTTTAAACATGATTGCACCACTCTTCCTACTGTCCTGTTGCGGCTTCTCCTGCCCTTAGATGCAGGGTGTCTTTTTTGGGTGGCTTCCAACATTCTCCTTTTGATCATTGTTCAGCAGCTAAGTGTGATTTTGGTGTTCTCCCAGAAGATGAGTGCACGTCCTTCTGCTCTGCAATCTTTTATTAATTTTGTTTCATAGGAAACTAATAAATGCTTCAAGATATTTAATTGGAACAAAACAGTACTTCATGGAGAGCCATGCTTGCTAGCCTCCTACCTTTTCTGGTGGCTTAGTGGTAAAGAATCTGCCTGCAATGCAAGAGCCACAGGAGACATGAGTTTGATCCTTGGGTCAGGAATATCCCCTGGAGAAGGGAATAGCAGACACCTCCAGGACTCTTGTCTGGAGAATCCTGTGGACAGAGGAGCCTGGGGGGCTACAGTCCATACGGTCGCAAAGAGTCAGACACAAATGAAGTGAGTGAGCACACATGCACAGCCACTCCTAGGAATTTAACTGTTAGTTGCCTAGTTTTCTAAGGCTGAAATAAAAAAGCATCACAACTTGGTGGCTTAAACAACAGAAATTTATCTCACAATTCTGGAACCTAGAAGTTCTAAATCAAAGTGTCAACAAGGTTGGTTCCTTCTGAGGGCTATGAGGGAAAATCTATTTCATGCCTTATTCCTATCTTTTGCTTGTTTGCTGGAAATATTTGGCATTCCTTGGTTTTTGCTGTATTATTCTCATCTTAGCTTTTGTCTTTACATGGCATTCTACCTGTGTGTGTGTAAATCTAAATTTCTGTTTTATATAAGGGCACCAGTCATATTGGTGTATAGGCCAACCCTGTTAGAGTATGACCTAATATTAATTAATTAAATGTACAGTGACCCATGCAATTAAAAGACACTTGCTCCTTGGAAGAAAAGTTATGACAAAACTAGACAGCATATTAAAAAGCAGAGACATTACTTTACCAACAAAGTCCATCTAGTCAAGGCTATGGTTTTTCCAGTAGCCATGTATGGATGTGAGAGTGGGACTACAGAGAAAGCTGAGTGCTGAAGAACTGATGTTTTTGAACTGTGGTGTTGGAGAAGACTCTTGAGAGTCCTTGGACTGCAAGGAGATCCAACCAGTCCATCTTAAAGGAAATCATCCCTGAATATTCACTGGAAGGACTGATGCTGAAGCTGCAACTCCAACACTTTGGCCACCTGATGCGAAGAACTGACTCATTGGAAAAGACCCTGATGCTGGGAAAGATTGAAGGTAGGAGGAGAAGGGGACAACAGAGGTTGAGATGGATAGATGGCATCACCGATGCAATGGAAATGAATTTGAATAGGCTCTGAAAGTTGATGATGGACAGGTAAGCCTGGCATGCTACATCCATGGATCACAAAGAGTTGGACATGACTGAGCGGCTGAACTGACTGACTGACAGTGACCTTGTTTTCAAATAAGTGCATATTCTTAGGCATTATGGTTTAGGACTTCAATGTATCAATTTGGGGGGAGGTACAATTCAACCCATGACACCCATCATCTGATGAATTCCCCCAAAGACCATCAGTACTATTAAGCCTACTGATATTCAGATCTGTATGTCAACTGCCTGATGGACTAGTCCATCTATATGTCCCTCAGGCACGTTTCCAACTCAATCCAGATGCTTTCCCTGCTACCACCACAAGGATCTCACTTAAACTTGGCTCTCCTTCTGAGTGATTGCTGATATTAGCTCTACCATTCTCCTAGTCATGTAGCTGTTAAAGCTCAGTCTTCTCTGACTCTTCCCTCTTTCTTCCTTTCCCATTGTAATCATTTGTCAGGTCTTGAAGATTCTAGTTTTATGATATCTTAATTATGTCTTGTCTTGCTTCTCCTTTGTCCTAATTGAAGGCTGATATTGCTTTTCACCCCACAAGCTCCTAGCTGTCCTTCCTACCTCTCATCTCACCTCCCCTCAGGTCCATCCTCCTTGGCATATGAGTACTGTCTTTAAGCACAGTTCTTCCAGTGGCTCCATTCATCAGTAGCAGCTGCTTCCCTATTTCTGAGTCTTTCCTGTTTTGAACCTGCTCCATTTAATGCCCTCCCCTTACATTCACCTATTTAGATTTTAGCTGTATGCCCGTACAGTTTCCAGGCTCTACAGTTTCCAGGCTCTATTTATAATTTTCTGAAAGCACTTAACATATTCTACCCTGTCTCAGAGCTGTGTAATGTATTATCTTCATTATTACCTTCCACACACACACTAATACAATGTAATTGTGTTAAGACAAGATCTGAGTCTTCTTCATCATGGTATTCTACATGGCTGGCTCACAGCAGGTGCCCAATTGGTTGAATGATTTAAGAAACCTTGAAGCTTGCTGCCCTGGTCTCTTTGTGCACTGCTGTATATTGCAGCATAAAACCCAGCCCTCTCAGGTTTAAAAAAATTCTTCTAAATTGGGTCAGTTTATTGACTAGGAATATCAGCTGCTTAGAGCTCACCAACCAACCTCTTCAGCAAGCACCTTCCAGTGAGCTGATAGGGAAGCCTGGAACAAAGAGGGATTGGATGAGCTCCCCCCACCTAGCAGCAGCTGCTCAGCGGTAGGACAGGGGAGGCTCAGAGCACAACAAGGCCAAATATACAGGTCAAAACCCGATTTATACAGGAAAAAAAAAAAAAAAAAAGAGAGAGAGAGAGAGAGAGAGAGAGAGAAAACATGTGGTGACCTTAATGGCAAGGAGGCTTATCATCTAAAACTTACTGTGTCAGACATCCCAGAAGCATTCATTGAAGGATAACTTTCTAGCCTACCTCTATTCTAAACTTCATTTGAATCTTCTTTTGACTTCTCTTTGAAATGAAATACACACACACACACACACACAAAGCTGTTACTGTGTATACAAAATAATCATTTTTACATTCTCTGTTGCTAAACTTGGACACAAAGACTTTTCTTCTGCCCACTTCTCAGCAATGGAGATGAACATGTGGACATCAGAAAGGTGAACTGTCTTACACAAGGTCACAAGGTACCAAGGAGGGGCTCAAGCTTAAAATTAGAAGGTATCTTTGCCATCTTTTCTCCTTGCAAGAGTTCAAGGATGGAACAATGCATCACTGGAAATAAGCTCTCCAAAGGACAAGAGGGGGCAGATAGTGAGATGCAAATAAGTAGAATCTGAGGCCTAGAATACTTAAGAACACCACTGTAGCAAATGCCAAGGGAAAGGAATTGCCCACAGCTTAAAAGCATGGGCCCCAGAGTGTGAATGACATAAACAAATGATAAAATGTGTGTTGCTACTGGCTACAGAGGGAAAAGCAGTTTATTGAAAAAAATGAATGATGTGATTATAAGGACTGCAATAACTCTTCACTTCTTAGATAATGGGTAAGAGTGTGGGCCCCAGGCTAGTCTGTTTGCATACCAGTCTTGATTCTACCTCTTGATTCTACTACATATTACCCTTGTGACAGTGGGCAAATCACTTAAATTTTCCAAACCAGAAAACTTAAGCCTTAGGTTTTTTTAGTTTCCTCACTCAGAAAATGGTGCCTGTTATTCACAAATATATATTGAACACATGCAATCCAGGCACTGTTTTAGGTACTTGGGATATAACAGTGAACATAACAGACAGAAATCTTGACCTTGTGGAGCTGGCATTCTACTTAGGGGGATAGTTACAAATGATAGTCCTCACTTCTTAGGGCTGTAGGGAGGGGTAAATGAAAGAATTCTTAAAAGGTGCTAGGCACAGAGCTTGTACCTAATGAATATTCCAGGTTAAACTTGACTTGGCAAAAGGGAGAAATTAGATGTTTTTGAGTAGTGAAAATGGTGCCCACCTTCCTTTCCTGTCTTTCCGCTCTTCCATTTAGCTCCAGCCTTATTCAGAATGGAATAGATACTGTACTGATGGACATCCAAGATCAGAAGAAGGTAGAGGAAGTGGCATTTGAACTTGACCTTTAAAGTGAGTGGGAGAATAAAGAGATGGAAAGGCCATTACAGGCTAGGCCAAGGTCTTTGGGCTTTGTTATGTGTGGGGACACTGACAGTTTAGGAGTAAAACTGTCACAGACTAGGGTAGCTTTGACTGGGTGAAGGGTAAGAGGTCTCTGTTCTTTGAGATTGGAAATGGGTGACAGAGCTTCAGTTCTATGGGGTGTGTCTCTGTGTGTGTGTATGTATAAATTAACTGAAATTTCAGCAAGTTGCTCTGAGGGGAGAAACCCAGCATTAATCTTTGCAAATTACATGAGAGATCTTATCATTGTTCTGAGGTGGAGTTTATAGAAGCCAATTGAGGTTGCAGTCAAGCCAACAAAATATGGAGGCTGGGAAAGTCTAGGTAAATGGAAGGGCAACAAATACTGGCCAAGATGATTCTGTAGCTTGAATTCAGGTCCATTATCCCCTGACTCCCTTCCCTCTGAACTTGTAACACCTTTTCCCACCATGAAAGCCAACAAGAGCCCTGATTGCACCAAGTTCCTCAGTTCTTATTTCAGTGGAACAGAATCAGGCATGATTTTCCAGATCTTTCACCCGTCTGTGGAGGGTCGTTAAGGGATAGTATATTTGCTACCCTCAGCCTGGGCTTATTGTCTGTTGCTATACTATTGAGATGGTCTCAGTATAAGACTGACTTTTTTTTTCTTCCCATGTCAAGATTTCTGGCTTTCACCTTGCAGTGAAACATAGGAGTAAAGAGTGTGTTGGCTCTGAAATCAAACTGCTTTTGTTTGAAAACTGTTTGTGTTACTTCCAAGCAGTATGATCTTGGGCAATATGGTTAATTTCTCTGGACCTCAGTATCCTCGTGTATAAATTGTGGAGGATAATACTTACCTCACGGGATTGTTATGTATGAGGATTTGGTAACTTTCTTCAGGTAAAGCTACTAGAACTTTGCCTAGCTCATAGGAAGTGCTATCTAAGTTATAAGATAATATCTTGCTCTAGTCACTTCCCCTTTGGAGGAGGGGGCTCTCTTTCCTCTTACGTGCAATACAATAATGCTTACCCTGTAGAGATCCTAAAGGCAGGAACCAAATGAATGAGATGGCATTTGAATAAGAAAAGTAATAAAGAATGCAATGTATTTGCAAGGAGTGGTATAATGTCTAGGGCATGTTTCAGCAGAGTTTTGGCTATAACTGTAATTAATGCAAATTGTGGAAATTAAGGTGAAGATATGATTGGCGACCTTCATATAATGATTTAGATAGCTGAGATAAGAGCATATAATGATTTAGATAGCTGAGATTAATTGTGGAGGATTGCACCAACCTGTATTCTGATTGACATTAGGTGGTCTCTCTCTTACACACACCTTTAATTTTCCAGACAGTGAAATATTTCACAGCCACTTGTTACTTTTGACTATTATAACTTAACATTTACATGTAGTTAGTTTATAGCTAATATTTATAATGTCGAAGGTAATTTTATTCAGTCAATCCTCTTCAAGGAGTTATAGATATTTTACTAATTTTAAAATTTATTAAAAAATTAAAAAACTAATATTATGATAAGTAAGTTTTAATCTTATGTTAGAGTTTTGGAATTTCTATGCAAAATCAAAAATGGCCATGTAAAATGTCAGGAATGTGAATATAGTCCAATCAGGTCAGTTTCCTCATCTGTCACCTGGGATTGATTATCCTTTCCCTGACAGGACAATGGTAAGACTCAAATGTGATCATAAATGTCAAAATGAATAAAAATTATAAAGTAATATATACCTATGAATTATAATAACAGTAATATTGACAATGATGATCATATATTGAGTATCTACTTTGGGCTAAGTGCTTTTAATAATGATAAACAACACTCCNAGTCTTTCCCATTCTGTTCTTTTTCTCTATTTCTTTGCATTGATCGCTGAGGAAGGCTTTCTTATCTCTCCTTGCTATTTTTTGAACTCTGCATTCAAATGCTTATATCTTTCCTTTTCTCCTTTGCTTTTCACTTCTCTTCTCTTCACAGCTATTTGTAAGGCCTCCCCAGGCAACCATTTTTCTTTGCATATCTTTTCCATGGGGATGGTCTTGATCCCTGTTTCCTGTACAACGTTACAAACCTCTGTCCATAGTTCATCAGGCACTCTATCTATCAGATCTAGTCCCTTAAATCTGTTTCTCACTTCCACTGTATAGTCATAAGGGATTTGATTTAGGTCATACCTGAATATTCTAGTGGTTTTCCCTACTTTCTTCAATTTAAGTCTGAATTTGGCAATAAGGAGTTCATGATCTCAGCCACAGTCAGCACTGGCTCTTTTTTTTGCTGACTGTACAGAGCTTCTCCATCTTTGGATACAAAGAATATAATCAGTCTCATTTCAGTGTTGACCATCTGGTGATGTCCATGTGTAGAGTCTTCTCTTGTGTTGTTGGAAGAAGGTGTTTGCTATGACCAGTGTGTTCTCTTGGCAAAACTCTATTAGCCTTTGCCCTGCTTCATTCCATATTCCAAGGCCAAATTTGCCTGTTACCCCAGGTGTTTCTTTACTTCCTACTTTTGCATTCCAGTCCCCTATAATGAAAAGGACATCTTTTTTGGGTGTTAGTTCTCAAAGGTCTTGTAGGTCTTCATAGAACCTTTCAGCTTCAGCTCCATTAGCATTACTGGTTGGGGCATAGACTTGGATTACTGTGATATTGAATGATTTGCCTTGGAAACAAACAGAGATCATTCTTTAGTTTTTGAGATTGCATCCAAGTACTGCATTTTGGACCGTTTTGTTGACTATGATGGCTACTCCATTTTTTCTAAGGGATTCCTGCCCACAGTAGTAGATATAATGGTCCTCTGAGTTAAATTTACCCATTCTAGTCCATTTTAGTTCGCTGATTCCTATTAGCTTCACTTAATCCTCACAATGACTCTCTTAGAGAGTATTACTATTTCCAGTTTACGGACAAGGAGACTGAAGCATGCAGAGGTTAATTAGATTGCCCAAGGTCCCACAACTAAGAAGTGATAGAGTTAAAATTTGAACTCATGGGGTATAACTCCAGAGTTTAATACTCTTACTAATTTACCTACCCCACAATGGTGCAGATGTCCCAACCAGATTGGCATGGAGTCTCATTCAATTGTATATACCCCAGTGCCTAGCACACTCCCAGGCTCACATGACTGTTGAACTGGGTCAAGTAAGTAGGCATTTATTTAATGGAGAGCAAATATGAATAATTGAATAGAGGCAGAAAGATACAATATCATTTATGATAAAGAAATAAAATGCCTGGGACAAGGAAGGGACCAAGAGAAAGATTTTTTTTTAAGTATTTTAGAATTATAAGGTAGTTATTTGGGTTAGGCCTAATTATATTGTTCCCTCCAGAGTTCATCTTTACTACCTCAAAGCCAATCCAATGCTTGTCTTACATGTTAGGAATTACATTCACCTGCTGGTTACAGAAATGAAATATAACAGTAGCTAAAATAAAATAGACATTTATTTTTCTATCATGTAAAAATGATCTAGAGGTAGGCTGTTCAGGGCTGGTATGGTGACTCTATCATCCTTAGCACATGGTTTTCATCCTTAAGTTCACAAGTTGGCTACTGGAACTCAAGCTGTCACATCTTTATTACAAACAGTGGGAAGGACAAAAATGGCATATGCTACCTGCCATTGTTTTAAGGAGCTTTCCTGAAAGCTCCCCCCAAGAACTTCCACTGACCTCCTATTTGGTGACCTTAGTAGCAAAGGACTCCTGATACATTCATACTCAAGAAGAAGGGAAATTGGTTTTTGTTAAGCAACTAGTTTCCCTAACACAACTCTTAAGAATGAGAAACAAGCCTCTGAGAGTCCATGACTCTGCCTCCTCAGCACATCTTTCTCCAGGAAACCCTAGGATGGGACTGTCTATCCCTTGTTTGGAAGGATGCTGTGAAATTTAAGGAGGGAGAGGTAAATCATAAGTGCTTCTAGGAGTTTAGTTGATAAGTTACATGAGCGGTATTACAGAGTGAAGTCATTTGAAAGTGGAGAGGTTCATGGCAAAACCCTTTCTAAAGGAGGCAGCCACTATTTAGCTCCATTGGAACCCTGGTCATTTGGAGAAGTGGACCTATTTTGCCAGATCTTATAATTTAGTTCAGTGGAATTTGGAAATCCAGATTTTTGTGCAATATTGTTTTTTTTTTTTCAAATATTGGATCAAATTTTCTTAAAATTTTGTGAAACAAACTAAACAGATTCTAGCCCCAAGATACTAGTTTTCAACCACTGGTTTAATGAAAAAAGTGCTACATTTGGAGAACAAGATGCTAGTTCCAGATGTGCTGTGTGACCATGTGTAAGTATCTATGGGCTTCAGCATCCCCATCTTTATTCTGAAAGTGTTTGACTAGAGAATTTCTGTGGAGTCTTTGAGCTCTGATGTTCTATAATTTTTCCTTATATGTAATAGCCAAATGAAAAATCACTTTCTTTAAAGTTTTCTATATATTTATTCAAAATTTTGTTTTTTAGGAGACATAACTCATCATATATTGATTTTTTAATCTCTGGAAATATTATTTAGTCACTTATTTGCTATTTGCTGTCAAAACTTTCTTAAATAGAACCTACTTGCTTCATCCAACTCATTTAGGAATTTAATGCCACTGAAAGTCCTACTGAACTTAAATTTTCTAATGTGTTCTGTCAATGGTTACATCAGCTAATAAATGGTTGATATTTCCATCTAGCTCAATTATTTCTGGTAACATTTCAGCAAAGGTTGGTGTGGAAGATGGGGCATACTGGGATGAATCAAATTTAACAAGAATTCTTCTGGGGAAGAGTGAAAGAAGCAGAGAGCTAATAGCAGAAAGATATAAAATTAATCATGAAAAACTGCTATTTTTGAGCACCTACATCTGCTTTCTATATATTATGTCATTTGATATACCTACAAACCAATTAGAGGTATTCTCTTCCCCTTTTATAGTATGGATCAGGGGATGGTAACATTTTTCTGTAAAGGGCCTTATAGTAAATATTTTAAACTTTGTGGACCACATTAGGTCTCTGTTGCATGATTTTCCTTTTTTTGAACAATTCTTTCAAGATATGCAAGAATACACAAAAGCAGCATAGCATGTGTGCAAGATTTGGCCCACTTCTGCTAGTGCCTGGTTGAAAAGGTTAAGAACATTTACACTGCAGACAGCAGAGTTAAAATTCTGGATCTGTCTCTTAGTAACTGTGTGCAATTGAACTAGTCACATAGACTCTCCCTTGCCTCAGTTTTTTCATCTGTAAAAATGGGATAATTATACAATTTACCTCACAGGGCTGTTGTGGAGATTCACTGAGTTATTATTTGTAAGTGCTTAGAACAGTGTCTCTGGAGAAGGGAAAGTCTACCCACTCCAGTATTCTGGCCTGGAGAATTCCATGGAATGTATAGTCCATGGGCTTGCAGAGTTGGACACAACTGAGCAACTTTCACTTTCACACTTTAGAGCAGTGTCCCACACATAGTGTTGATTGAATAAACAAGAAAGGCTAGAATCTGATCTTGGAATGGGAGGATATTTAGAGAGTGTGCTTCTGACTACTCTCTGCTGCTGCTGCTGCTGCTGCTGCTGCTGCTGCTGCTAAGTCGCTTCAGTCATGTCTGAGTCTGTGTGATCCCATAGACAGCAGCCCACCAGGCTCCCCCATCCCTGGGATTCTCCAGGCAAGAATACTGGAGTGGGTTGCCATTTCCTTCTCCAATGCATGAAAGTGAAAAGTGAAAGTGAAGTCNTCTTTACTTCCTACTTTTGCATTCCAGTCCCCTATAATGAAAAGGACATCTTTTTTGGGTGTTAGTTCTCAAAGGTCTTGTAGGTCTTCATAGAACCTTTCAGCTTCAGCTCCATTAGCATTACTGGTTGGGGCATAGACTTGGATTACTGTGATATTGAATGATTTGCCTTGGAAACAAACAGAGATCATTCTTTAGTTTTTGAGATTGCATCCAAGTACTGCATTTTGGACCGTTTTGTTGACTATGATGGCTACTCCATTTTTTCTAAGGGATTCCTGCCCACAGTAGTAGATATAATGGTCCTCTGAGTTAAATTTACCCATTCTAGTCCATTTTAGTTCGCTGATTCCTATTAGCTTCACTTAATCCTCACAATGACTCTCTTAGAGAGTATTACTATTTCCAGTTTACGGACAAGGAGACTGAAGCATGCAGAGGTTAATTAGATTGCCCAAGGTCCCACAACTAAGAAGTGATAGAGTTAAAATTTGAACTCATGGGGTATAACTCCAGAGTTTAATACTCTTACTAATTTACCTACCCCACAATGGTGCAGATGTCCCAACCAGATTGGCATGGAGTCTCATTCAATTGTATATACCCCAGTGCCTAGCACACTCCCAGGCTCACATGACTGTTGAACTGGGTCAAGTAAGTAGGCATTTATTTAATGGAGAGCAAATATGAATAATTGAATAGAGGCAGAAAGATACAATATCATTTATGATAAAGAAATAAAATGCCTGGGACAAGGAAGGGACCAAGAGAAAGATTTTTTTTTAAGTATTTTAGAATTATAAGGTAGTTATTTGGGTTAGGCCTAATTATATTGTTCCCTCCAGAGTTCATCTTTACTACCTCAAAGCCAATCCAATGCTTGTCTTACATGTTAGGAATTACATTCACCTGCTGGTTACAGAAATGAAATATAACAGTAGCTAAAATAAAATAGACATTTATTTTTCTATCATGTAAAAATGATCTAGAGGTAGGCTGTTCAGGGCTGGTATGGTGACTCTATCATCCTTAGCACATGGTTTTCATCCTTAAGTTCACAAGTTGGCTACTGGAACTCAAGCTGTCACATCTTTATTACAAACAGTGGGAAGGACAAAAATGGCATATGCTACCTGCCATTGTTTTAAGGAGCTTTCCTGAAAGCTCCCCCCAAGAACTTCCACTGACCTCCTATTTGGTGACCTTAGTAGCAAAGGACTCCTGATACATTCATACTCAAGAAGAAGGGAAATTGGTTTTTGTTAAGCAACTAGTTTCCCTAACACAACTCTTAAGAATGAGAAACAAGCCTCTGAGAGTCCATGACTCTGCCTCCTCAGCACATCTTTCTCCAGGAAACCCTAGGATGGGACTGTCTATCCCTTGTTTGGAAGGATGCTGTGAAATTTAAGGAGGGAGAGGTAAATCATAAGTGCTTCTAGGAGTTTAGTTGATAAGTTACATGAGCGGTATTACAGAGTGAAGTCATTTGAAAGTGGAGAGGTTCATGGCAAAACCCTTTCTAAAGGAGGCAGCCACTATTTAGCTCCATTGGAACCCTGGTCATTTGGAGAAGTGGACCTATTTTGCCAGATCTTATAATTTAGTTCAGTGGAATTTGGAAATCCAGATTTTTGTGCAATATTGTTTTTTTTTTTTCAAATATTGGATCAAATTTTCTTAAAATTTTGTGAAACAAACTAAACAGATTCTAGCCCCAAGATACTAGTTTTCAACCACTGGTTTAATGAAAAAAGTGCTACATTTGGAGAACAAGATGCTAGTTCCAGATGTGCTGTGTGACCATGTGTAAGTATCTATGGGCTTCAGCATCCCCATCTTTATTCTGAAAGTGTTTGACTAGAGAATTTCTGTGGAGTCTTTGAGCTCTGATGTTCTATAATTTTTCCTTATATGTAATAGCCAAATGAAAAATCACTTTCTTTAAAGTTTTCTATATATTTATTCAAAATTTTGTTTTTTAGGAGACATAACTCATCATATATTGATTTTTTAATCTCTGGAAATATTATTTAGTCACTTATTTGCTATTTGCTGTCAAAACTTTCTTAAATAGAACCTACTTGCTTCATCCAACTCATTTAGGAATTTAATGCCACTGAAAGTCCTACTGAACTTAAATTTTCTAATGTGTTCTGTCAATGGTTACATCAGCTAATAAATGGTTGATATTTCCATCTAGCTCAATTATTTCTGGTAACATTTCAGCAAAGGTTGGTGTGGAAGATGGGGCATACTGGGATGAATCAAATTTAACAAGAATTCTTCTGGGGAAGAGTGAAAGAAGCAGAGAGCTAATAGCAGAAAGATATAAAATTAATCATGAAAAACTGCTATTTTTGAGCACCTACATCTGCTTTCTATATATTATGTCATTTGATATACCTACAAACCAATTAGAGGTATTCTCTTCCCCTTTTATAGTATGGATCAGGGGATGGTAACATTTTTCTGTAAAGGGCCTTATAGTAAATATTTTAAACTTTGTGGACCACATTAGGTCTCTGTTGCATGATTTTCCTTTTTTTGAACAATTCTTTCAAGATATGCAAGAATACACAAAAGCAGCATAGCATGTGTGCAAGATTTGGCCCACTTCTGCTAGTGCCTGGTTGAAAAGGTTAAGAACATTTACACTGCAGACAGCAGAGTTAAAATTCTGGATCTGTCTCTTAGTAACTGTGTGCAATTGAACTAGTCACATAGACTCTCCCTTGCCTCAGTTTTTTCATCTGTAAAAATGGGATAATTATACAATTTACCTCACAGGGCTGTTGTGGAGATTCACTGAGTTATTATTTGTAAGTGCTTAGAACAGTGTCTCTGGAGAAGGGAAAGTCTACCCACTCCAGTATTCTGGCCTGGAGAATTCCATGGAATGTATAGTCCATGGGCTTGCAGAGTTGGACACAACTGAGCAACTTTCACTTTCACACTTTAGAGCAGTGTCCCACACATAGTGTTGATTGAATAAACAAGAAAGGCTAGAATCTGATCTTGGAATGGGAGGATATTTAGAGAGTGTGCTTCTGACTACTCTCTGCTGCTGCTGCTGCTGCTGCTGCTGCTGCTGCTGCTAAGTCGCTTCAGTCATGTCTGAGTCTGTGTGATCCCATAGACAGCAGCCCACCAGGCTCCCCCATCCCTGGGATTCTCCAGGCAAGAATACTGGAGTGGGTTGCCATTTCCTTCTCCAATGCATGAAAGTGAAAAGTGAAAGTGAAGTCACTCAGTCGTGTCTGACTCTTAGCAACCCCATGGACTGCAACCTACCAGGCTCCTCCGTCCATGGGATTTTCCAGGCAAGAATACTGGAGTGGGGTGCCATTGCCTTCTCCAGACTACTCTCTAGTGTGCTTCTAATTGTACCCTATGGGTAGCTGCTCCGTATACATCTATTACTGGTAGCCCAGTGCTTCCAATGTGATTTACAGCTACAGCTGCTCTGCTCTCTCTATTAAGTGTCTCACATGACACACCAAGCACACAGAATTGCTGGCCAGTCCAGCCCAGATCCATGTGCCTCTTGAACCAGAATCTTTATGTCACACTGCCTCTATATAGACCACTCAAGAAGCTGTTATCTAGGGAGCAAACACTTCCCCTTCCCTAAAAACACATATCTCTGTTATATCAGCTTGCATGGGGCTAACCCTCTTACTAATCCCTAAAAGAACCCCTCTCAACTGTACTTAACAAAGCTGACTATTCCTTCATCATTGAAATTCTGTCTTCCTTGGTTTCCAGGACACTCTTTTGGTCTCACTCCTTCCTCACTGACTGCTCCTTCTCAGACTCCTCTGCTCCTTTCTCCTCATTTTCCCATATTTGCTTCTCTTGCAATCTTCTCTGCTTCAGTAAATAGTAACTCCCAACTACTTTCTTCTAGATGCTCAGATCAAAACCCTCGATAACTAATTTTCTCTCACATCCCACATCCAATTCGTCAGAAAACTCAGCTGGTTCTACCTTCAAAATTCATGTGGAATTGATTATTTTCTCTCATGCTACCAGTCTAGTCTAAACCACCATCGTCCCTCACTATTACTGCATTATTTTTCTTTCTGTTCTCTCTGTTTCATCCTTTAACCCCCAAGAGTCAATTCTTTTCCCAGCAGCCAGAGTGAGCTTATTAACACTTAAGTCAAATCATGTCATATATTACTTCTTGGCTCACCATTCATTTTTTCTCCCACCTCCTCACGTTAATCTATTAGACTCTACATGCTCATGCCCCTATTACCTCCATGACCTCATTTCCCACCACTGTCTCTTATTGCTTACTCCATTCCAGTTACACTGCCCTTCCCTCTCTTATTCCAGATCACCAGGCATACTCCAGTCTTAGGCCTTGCTTGCTATTTCTTTCACCTGGAACACTCTGACCTCAGATGCCTACATTGCTTTCTCACTTCAATCAGGTCTAGTTTGCATGTCTTCTTAGGGATATTGTCACTGACTATCCTTTTAAAAATTGCATGTTTGCTACCCCCATCTTCTGCCTTTTCACCTAACAGCAGTTTTAACCATCTGATATACCATAAATTTTATTTATTTATTTTTCCTTGTTATCTGCCTCTTTCTGCTAGAACATAAGTTCTATGAAATCAAAGAGTTTTAGAGACTGCTACATTCATTCACCAAAATATCCCCTGTACCAGGAATAGGAAGTGCCTAGCACATAGAAGTTACTCAATAAATATTGAATAAAAATAAATGACAAGAATTCTTCCCTGCCATTGCCTACTTATATCCTTCTACATCTCCCCAAGAATATAAGATAGACCTAACCATCCTGAGATGGAGAAGGCAATGGCAACCCACTCCAGTGTTCTTGCATGGAGAATCCCAGGGATGGGGGAGCCTGGTGGGCTGCCATCTATGGGGTCGCACAGAGTCAGACACGGCTGAAGTGACTTAGCAGCAGCACCCATTCTGAGAAGACAAAGCAGCAGGCTCACAGAAGAATCACACCATAAAAGGAAAGAAAGATTGATGGAAAATAAGCAAGTGGTCTTACGCCTGCCTCTATTTCATTTGTCTGACTCTCGGGGTTTCCTGAGGTTCTTTCAATGCATGCTCTGTGCTCTGGAAACTAGGATATTTTCATTGCTCTTAACACAACTGTCCCCCTATCCTAAGCCCCCTTTTCTTCCTGGCCATCCTGAATATTAGACCCCAAACACTTTATTTTGTGATAGGCTCAGGTTCCTCACAGGAGCAAAGTGACAGGCATGATTCACTACTGGTAGGGATTATAGTTTGTATGGGGCTATTGGATGTACAAGAGTGTGTGTGTGTGTGTGTGTGTGTGTGTGTGTGTGTGTAAGTACATATAGTTTGTATCATATTTGCACTCACTATGTATGTCACTTCATGTGGTCAACAACAGATTTGTCAAGATCTTTTACCATCCTTAGAGATATTTACTGCAATCTTTTCAACCCTACCCCCTATCTCCATCCCACAGTTAATCACTATCATCAGGATTAACATGTACCAGAAACTGTGCTAAAGACTTTATGTATATTCACTTGTTTACTCTTCACAGCAACTTTTTGATATAGATACTATTCGTATTCTTGTTCTTCAGATAAGGAAACTGGGATCCAGAGGGATAAAGTAAATACCTTATGTTACTTTATCTTGCTCTCAGCCAATGTTGGCTTAGGAAAACATATTTCAAACTCTTTTGACTGGAATCCACATTAAAACTATATATTCAACATCACAACTAACATACAAAATAAAAACGAACTTTTCAAACAATTTATTATTTGCCATGTAGTTCAGTTCAGTTCAGTTCAGTCACTCAGTCGTGTCCACCTCTTTGCGACCCCATGAATCGCAGCACACCAGGCCTCCCTGTCCATCATCAACTCCTGGAGTTCACTCAGACTCACATCCATCGAGTCAGTGATGCCATCCAGCCATCTCATTCTCAGTCGTCCCCTTCTCCTCCTGCCCCCAATCCCTCTCAGCATCAGAGTCTTTTCCAATGAGTCAACTCTTCACATGAGGTGGCCAAAGTACTGGAGTTTCAGCTTTAGCATCATTCCTTCCAAAGAAAGCCCAGGGCTGATCTCCTTCAGAATGGATTGGTTGGATTTTCTTGCAGTCCAAGGGACTCTCAAGAGTCTTCTTCAACACCACAGCTCAAAAGCATCAATTCTTCGGTGCTAGCCTTCTTCACAGTCCAACTCTCACATCCATACATGACCACAGGAAAAACCATAGCCATGTAGTTAGACATTATTTATTATTTGCCAAGTAGTAAGGCATTAATGCCTTACTATTTGCCATGTAGCCTGAAACTTTCTCTTCAGCTAAAAAAAAAAAAAAAAAAAAAAGCTAATCAGGACACACCTAATTGGTTTTGTTACCCAAATGGGTTCACATTAGTTCATTGAAGGCTTGTAGTCTACCCTTTGAAAATCAGTGCTTTAGGCTGGGTGCCCCCTTTCAAGGTTACTTGCATTTCTCAGAGACCTCCAAAATGTCTCCAGTTCCAAAAGGGGGTCATTCTAATACTGGAATGTAAAGAATCAAGAGGAGCATTAGTTGGGGTGGGGTGCAGAGTTGGAAACACCCTTAGAATGCCTTAAAGCCTCCAATAAAAGGTGAACCCTATATGAGTCACTGTGCCCTTCTCAGAATTATACTTCTCTGAACCCATGTGGAGCCCTTTTTAAAATGCCTTCTCTGAAAATAAATTCATTAAACAAACATTTTCTAAGCCTCTGAACACTAAGTGCTCTGTAGAGGCTGTGGGGAAGCAAAATTATATGGGGGAGACCAGCTCATAAACATCTAACTACATATAGCAAGCAGTAACAAGTGGCATAAAAAGGTTCCCAGTAAAATATCGTGAGCATACAGAAAAAAAGAGATGGGTTTCAATTTGTGTTGAAGCTTCCTAGAAGAGCTGACTTTTGAACCATGCCTGGAAGGATGGCTAGGACTTAGACAAGCAGAGGTAGGGGAAACATTTCTCAAATGATATTTTTAAAATTAATTAATTTATTTGAATTGGAGGCCAATTACTTTACAATATTGTAGTGGTTTTCGCCATACACTGACCTGAATCAGCCATGGGTGCACATGTGTTCCCTATCCTGAACCCCCAATCCTGCCTCCCTCCCCATCCCATCCCTCAGGGTCATCCCTGTGCACCAGCCCTGAGCACCCTGTCTCATGCATCGAACCTGGACTGGTGATCTATTTCACATGTGGTAATATACATGTTTCAGTAGTATTCTCTCAAATCATCCCACCCTTGCCTTCTCCCACAGAGTCCAAAAGTTTGTTCTTTAAATGATGTCTCTTTTGCTGTCTTGCCTATAGGGTCATCGTTACCATCTTTCTAAATTCCATATATATGCATTAATATACTGTACTGGTGTTTTTCTTTCTGACTTACTTCACTCTGTATAACAGTTTCATCCACCTCATTAGAATGGATACAAATGCATTCTTTTTAATAGCTGAGTAATATTCCTTTGTGTATATGCACCACAGCTTTCTTATCCATTTGTCTGCCAATGGGCATCTAGGTTGCCTCCATGTTGAAGCTATTGTAAACAGTGCTGTGATGAATATTGGGGAACACGTGTCTCTTTCTTTTTTAAAAATATAAATTTATTTATTTTAATTGGAGACTAATTACAATATTGTATTGATTTTGCCATACATCAACATGAATCCACCATGGGTGTACATGTGTTCCCCATCCTGAACACCCCTCCCACATCCCTCCCCATACCATCTCTCTGGGTCATCCCAGTGGACCAGCCCTAAGCATCCTGTATCATGCACTGAACCTGGACTAGTGATTCGTTTCACATATGATATTATACATGTTGTGATGCTATTCTTCCAAATCATCCCACCCTCGCCCTCTTCCATAGAGTCCAAAAGATTGTTCTATACATCTATATNTGCCATTTCCTTCTCCAATGCGTGAAAGTGAAAAGTGAAAGTGAAGTCGCTCAGTTGTGTCCGACTCTTAGCGACCCCGCAGACTTCAGCCCACCAGGCTCTTCTGTCCATGGGATTTCCCAGGCAAGAATACTGGAGTAGGGTGCCATTGCCTTCTCCTATCTCACATGCTAGTAATGCTTAAAATTCTCCAAGCCAGGCTTCCACAATATATGAACTGTGAACTGTTCAAGCTGGTTTTAGAAAAGGCAGAGGAACAAGACAGCAAACTGCCAGCATCCACTGGATCATCAAAAAAGGAAGAGAGTTCTAGAAAAACATCTATTTCTGCTTTATTGACTATGCCAAAGCCTTTGACTGTGTGTTTCACAAGAAACTGTGGAAAATTCTGAAAAAGATGAGCGTAGCAGACCACCTGACCTGCCTCTTGAGAAATCTGTATGCAGGTCAGGAAGCAACAGTTAGAACGACATGGAACAACAGACTGGTTCCAAATAGGAAGAAGAATACATCAGGGCTATATATTGTCACCCTGCTTATTTAACTTATATGCAGAGTACATCATGAGAAACTCTGGGCTGGAGGAAGCACAAGCTGGAATCAAGATTGTTGGGAGAAATATCAATAACCTCAGATATGCAGATGACACCACCCTTATGGCAGAAAGTGAAGAACTAAAAAGCCTCTTGATGAAAGTGAAAGAGGAGAGTGAAAAAGTTGGCTTAAAACTCAACATTCAGAAAACAAAGATCATGGCATCCGGTCCCATCACTGCATGGCAAATAGATGGGTAAACAGGGGACACAGTGGCTGACTTTATTTTTATTTTTCTGGGCTCCAAAATCACTGCAGATGGTGATTGAAGCCATAAAATTAAAAGACGCATACTCCTTGAAATAAAAGTTATGACCAGCCTAGACAGCATATTCAAAAGCAGAGACATTACTTTGCCAACAAAGGTCCGTCCAGTCAAAGCTATGGTTTTTCTAGTGGTCATGTATGGATGTGAGAGTTGGACTGTGAAGAAAGCTGAGTGCCAAAGAATTGATGCTTTTGAACTGTGGTGTTGAAGCAGACTTTTGAATATCCCTTGGACTGCAAGGAGATCCAACCAGTCCATTCTAAAGATCAGTCCTGGGTGTTCTTTGGAAGGAATGATGCTAAAGCTGAAACGCCAGTACTTTGGCCACCTTATGCGAAGAGTTGACTCATTGGAAAAGACTCTGATGCTGGGAGGGATTTGGGGCAGGAGAAGAAGGGAAAGACAGAGGATGAGATGGCTGGATGGCATCATCGACTCAATGGACATGGGTTTGGGTGGAGTCCGGGAGTTGGTGATGATCAGGGAGGCCTGGTGTGCTGCAGTTCATGGAGCCACAAAGAGCTGGACATGTCTGAGTGACTGAAATGAACAGTTTATTATTTTCATAATAACTATTCAGTACCGAATATTAGCTTATTGTTTTGTGAGTTTAATATCTAAATCTCTTCACTATAATATAAGCTCCCTGAGAATAGAGATCTAATCTGTGTTGCTCACTTCTGTATCCCTCATAGCTAGAACATAACTTGGCACATAGTAGGTGCTTTAAGCATAATTGCTAGCTGGTAGAGTATCTTTCTGGATATTCATCATCATTCATTGAAGACTTTAGCTCCTGCATCATCACTTGTCTTCATCTTTCTCTGGTCTGTCTAACCTCAATATTCCTGTAGTCGGTTTATTCAACCCTGGCCTCACTTTCATCCCACCTCAGTCAGAAAACTCCTGTGGTAATCTTTGGTCTTGTTATAGCAAATATCTAAATTAATTGCCTCCAGAATCTCAATATCAGGCATTTCCCCTCTGATCACTTTCCTATTCTTCCAGCCCACTTACACTGGTACGTCTACTCTAGCAATTTTTCCACATCATCAAGATATATAATGCTATTAACCTTAGCCCATACTCATCATCCCTTCTCATGTCTTTTCTTTTCTGTCCAACTTAGGTTACCTGGTCTGTTATTATGATCAATTCCTTGAAAACATTTTCAGGTCTATTTCCCATTTCTTTTTCTATTGTGTTTTCCTGGCAAATCCACCCCAGATTTCACCAACCACCTGTCTTTTCTATACTTGTGCTTGAACAGCTAGGTAAACTGAATAAAATAGTCCCACGGTTGAGCTGACTAATTTTGCTTTACCACAAGTCTCAGATGGACACTCAACACTTCCTGTTTAAATCTCCTCTCCTGATTCCAGTGTGCAACCGAGACTGAGAACCATTGCTCTTAGAGGACTATTACATACTTGCTCAGAAGCACTTGCACCCTTGCGCATTGTTTTTTCTTCCTTCTTGCTAGAGTTTAAGAAGTACCTCTGTTCCTGCCAAGAGCAAGTAACATCTCTTATGCTCTGGACCTTTCCCTATCACCTTCTTGAGGCCTTTGCTCCTACAAGTATCCCTTCTGCTGCACCAGTGCCTCTGAGAAATAAGTACATGCAAATCACCTGGATCCTAGTTAAATGCAGATAGTGATTCAGTAGGTCTGGGATGGGGCCTGAGGTTCTATGTTTATAACAAGTGTCCAGGTGATGATAAGGCTGTTGGTCTGTGGACCATGCTTCAAGTAGCAAGGTCCTATGTCATCAACCTTTCCTTCTCACCATCATCATATAAGCATGCTCTTAAACTCTTGTTTAAATTTTAAAAAAGAACAACTTCCTTGATCACACATACCATTCCAAATATTACCCTATTTCCTATTCCCTTCAGAGCAAAACTTTTCAAAGAGATATCTATGCTCTTCCAACTTCTTTACCTTCATTAACTCTTTTCCCCCTCATTCACTCCTCAGCTCATTACAGGATGACTTCTGTTACCTTTGTGCTAATGAAGCTACTCTTCTTAAGACTGATGGCTATGACTGTCTTACCAATACAGTGGTCATATCTCTATTAATATCATCATCCATTCAACTTCTCAGTTTCATTTCTCAGAACTTTATCTGAATAAGATTTCTTCTGGTTTTCTTTCTACTTTACTGACCACTACTTCTCAGTCTCAGTTTTTGACCCCTCCCTCTCTATTCAATGTTAGTCTAATTCTTGAGGGTCCAGGACCCTTTCCTACCTACATTCTCTCTCTAGATAATCTCATCCTGTCTACATGAGGATGACTCCAAAATGTATATTTCCCAGCAGATATTTGCTCCTGAGCTCTAGGCTTGTATACCCCATTGTCTTTCTGATATCTCTTCTGACAATATGACTAAAGTATAGCTCACACTCAATACATCAAAAATGGAAGTCTTGATTTCCTCCCCTCCTCAAATCTGTTTATTCTAGTCTGTTCATATCAGCAAATGCAAATGGTGCTACCATCTACCCGGTTGTTCAAGTCAGAAACCTAAAGGCATCCTTAATTTCTCCTTTCTTTGCTTCATACTCTACATACAACCCATCACCAAGTTCTGTTGTTTCTACTTCTAAAATATATTTCAAATATTTTTACCTCTGTTCATCATCTTCACTGCCTTTCCATCACAAGATACATCATCTTTCTCCTGGATGACTACAACAGCTTCAACCTATTGTCTATCAATTTGTTTATCATTTAACAACCTAAGTGTTCTTTTACAATACAAACATAAATCAGATCAACTCATTCTCTTGCTTAAAACCCCTCAATTCCCTCCCCTCTCTCCCTGTTGTTCTCAAAATAAAGGTTTTATATGACATGTTTTTGTCAAATATGTCTCCTACACTCTCCTACTTTCTTTCTATGTTTCAGCCTCATTGGGCTTCTAATTCCTGGGGCCCTCTGTGCACATGCATGCTAAGTTGCTTCAGTCATGTTTGACTCTTTGCAACACTGTGGACTGTGTAGCCTGCCATGTTTCTCTGTCCATGGGATTTTCCAGGTAAGAATACTGGAGTGGGTTGTCATGCCCTCTTCCAAGGGATCTTCCCAACTCAAGAATTGAACCTGCATGTCCTTGTGTCTCCTGCAATGGCAGGTGGGTTCTTTACCCCTAATGCCACCGGGGAAGTCGAATCATTTGCACTTTCCGTTTTCTATGCCTGGAATACTTTCCCCCTACCTCTTTACATGGTTGACTCACATTCAGGCTATACCCTTCATCTTAAATGTCATTTCCTTGGAGAAACCTTTTTAATCTAAATTCTGCCTTCCCTCACAGTTACTCTTGATTATTTCACTTTCTTTCTCTCATAGCATTTGTCACCATCTGTATTAACATATTTATTTACCTCATTTAATTGTTTATTGGATAGAAATGAAAGCACGAATGGTGTCTGTTTTGTTCATTGTTATATAATCAGTGGTTAACATACTATGCCTGCCACATAGGCACCCATATTTATTGAATTTACAAATGAATAAACAAGAACAGATAAGTGATATATGTAAATAATATTTTGTCAAGATGTCACAGGTTTATAAGGTGAATTTGAGCATTGGACTCTCAATACTAGCATCATAGTAGTTGTGTACATTTAACTTTTATCCTTTTTCACTGCCACATTCCACTCTCTGTGAAGAATCAAAGGTCTTAGTTTCATTCCAGTTCAGCCATTAACTTACTCTGTGACTCTGGGAATCACATTTATTCTTGGAGGCTGTATTTGATTGTCAGTCACAGAAAAATAACCAAACAGATCACACAGACCACAGCATTGTCTAACTCAATGAAACTATGAGCAATATGAGCCATCTAGAGCCACCCAAGACAGACGGGTCATGATGGAGAGTTCTGACAAAAGGTGGTACACTGGGGATGAGAATGGTAAACCACTTTTGTATTCTTGCTTTGAGAATCCCATGAACAGTATGAAAAGACAAAAAGATATGACACTGAAAGATGAGCTCCCCAGGTTGGTAGGCGCCCAGTATGCTCCTGGAGAAGGGTGGAGAAATAACTCCAGAAAGAATGAAGAGATGGAACCAAAGTGAAAACAATGCCCAGTTGTGAAATGACTGGGGATGGAACTAAAGTCCAGTGCTGTAAAGAACAATAGTAAGTAGGAACCTGGAATATTAGGTCCATGAATCAAGGTAAATTGGAAATGCTCAAACAGCTGATGGCAAGAGTGAGCACTGACATTTTAGGAATCAGTGAACTAAAATGGACTGGAATGGGCAAATTTAATTCAGATGACCATCTCTTAGAAGAAATGGAGTAGCCCTGATAGTCAACAGAAGAGTCCAAAGTGCAGTACTTGGCTGCAATCTCAAAAATGACAGAATGATCTCTGTTTCCAAGGCAAACCATTCCATATCACAGCAATCCAAGTCTATGCCTCAACCACTAATGCCAAAGAAGCTGAGGTTAAACAGTTCTGTGAAGTCTTTCTAGAAATAAAACCAAAAAAAGATTTCCTTTTTTATCATAGGGGACTGGAATGCAGAAGTAGGAAGTCAAGAGATACCTGGAGTAACAGGCAAGTTTGGCCTTGGAGTACAAATTGAAACAGGGCAAAGGCTAAGAGAATTTTGTGAAGAGAACACACTGGTCATAGTAAACACNCTGTCTCTTATACACATCTAAGAGATACCTGGAGTAACAGGCAAGTTTGGCCTTGGAGTACAAATTGAAACAGGGCAAAGGCTAAGAGAATTTTGTGAAGAGAACACACTGGTCATAGTAAACACCCTCTTCTAACAACACAAGGGATGACATGGACACCACTGGATGGGCAATATCAAAATCAGATTGATTATATTCTTTGCAGCTGAAGATGGAGAAGCTCTATATAGTCAGCAAAAATAAGACTGGGAGCTGACTGTGGCTCATATCATGAACATGTTATTGCAAAATTCAGACTTAAATTGAATGAAGTAGGAAAAAATCACTAGAACATTCAGTTATGACCTAAATGAAATCCCTTATGATTATACAGTGGAAGTGACAAATAGAGTCAAGGGATTAGATCTGAAAGACAGAGTGCCTGAGAAACTATGGACAGAAGTTCATGACATTGTACAGGAGGTGATGATCAAACCATCGCCAAGAAAAAGAAATGCAAAAAGGCAAAGTGGTTGTCTGAAGAGGCCTTACAAATAGCTGAGAAAAGAAAAAAAGTGAAAGACAAAGGAGAAAAGGAAAGATAAACCCATAAGAAGGCAAAGTTCCAAAGAATAGCAAGGAGAGTTAAGAAAGCCTTCCTCAGAGATCAATGCAAAGAAATAGAGGAAAACAACAGAATGGGAAAGACTAGAGATCTCTTCAAGAAAATCAGAGATACAAAGGGAACATTTCATGCAAAGATGGGCTCAAATGGGACAGAAATGGTATGGACCTAACAGAAGCAGAAGATATTAAAAAGAGGTGGCAAGAATATACAGAAGAACTGTACAAAAAAGATTTTAATGAATCAGATAACTATGATGGTATGATCACTCACCTAGAGCCAGCCATCCTGGAGTCTGAAGTCAAGTGGGCCTTAGGAAGCATCACTATGAACAAAGCTAGTGGAGGTGATGGAATTCCAGCTGAGCTATTTCAAATCCTGAAAGATGATGCTGTGAAAGTGCTGTCAATATGCCAGCAAATTTGGAAAACTCAGCAGTGGCCACAGGACTGGAAAAATCAGTTTTCATTCCAATCCCAAAGAAAGGCAATGCCAAAGAATGTTCAAACTACCACACAGTTGCATTCATCTCACATGCTAGCAAAGTAAGGCTCAATATTCTCCAAATGAGGCTTCAACAGTACATCAGCAGAGAACTTCCAGATGTTCAAGCTGGATTTAGAAGAGACAGATGAACAAGAGATCAAATTGCCAACATACTTTGGATCAAAGAAAAAGCAAGAGATTTCCAGAAGAACATATATTTCTGCATTATTTACAATGCCAGAGCCTTTGTCTGTGTGGATCACAGCAAACTGTGGGAAATTCTTAACAAGATAGGAATACCAGACGACCTTACCTGCCTCCTGAGAAATCTGTATGCAGGTCAAGAAGCGAGAGTTAGAACCAGACATGAAACAATGGACTGATTCAAAATTGTCAAAGGAGTATGTCAAGGCTGTATATTGTCACCCTGCTTATTTAACTTATATGCAGTGTATATCATGCAAAATGCTGGGCTGGATGAGGCACAAGCTGGAACCAAGATTTCTGGGAGAAATATCAATAACTTCAGATATGCAGATGACACTACCCTTATGGTAAAAAGTGAAGAGGAACTAAAGAGCCTCTTGATGAAAGTGAAAGAGGAGAGTGAAAAATCTGGCTTAAGACTCAACAATCAAAAAAATGAAGATCATGGCATGGCATCTGGTCCCATCCCTTCATGGCAAATAGATGGGAAAACAAAACAGTGAGACACTTTTCTTGGGCTCCAAAATCACTGCAATTGGTGATTGCAGCCGTGAAATTAGATGCTTGTTCCTTGGAAGAAAAGCTATGACCAACCTAGACAATTCATTACTTTACCCACAAGTTCCATTTAGTCAAAGCTATGGTTTTTCCAAAGACATGTATGGATGTCAGTTGGACCATAACAAAACCTGAGCACTGAAGAATCAATGCTTTTGAACTGTGGTGTTAGAGAAGACTCTTGAGAGTCACTTGGACTGCAAGGAGATCCAACCAGTCCATTTTAAAGGAAATCAATCCTGAATATTCTTTGGAAAGACTGATGCTGAAGCTGAAACTACAATTCTTTAGTCACCTGATGTGAAGAACTGACTCATTGGCAAACACCCGGATGCTGGGAAAGACAGAAGGCAGAGGAGAAAGGGAAGATATAGGATGCAATGGTTTGATGGCATCACTGACTCGATGGACATGAATGTGAGCAAGATCCAGGAGCTGGGAATCAACAGGGATTCTTGCCCTGCTGCAGTCCATGGGGTCGCAAAGAGATGGACACTACTGAGCAACTGAACTGAACATGTTATCATCTCTAAAATGAGAATGTTGAAGAAGATAATCTTGGAGATCATTGTCAACTTTGATACATATGCATAAGTGATTGTTTAAGATTATTACAATTTGGATGAAGCACAAGCTTGAATCAAGATTTCCAGGAAAAATATCAATAACCTCAGATATGCAGATGACACCACCCTTATGGCAGAAAGCAAAGAAGAACTAAAGAGCCTCTTGATGAAAGTGAAAAAGGAGAGTGAAAAAGTTGGCTTAAAGCTCAACATTCAGAAAATGAAGATCATGGCATCTGGTCCCATCACTTCATGGCAAATAAATAGGGAAACAGTGGAAACAATGACAGACTTTATTTTGGGGGGGCTCCAAGATCACTGCAGATGGTGACTGCAGCCATGAAATTACAAGATGCTTACTCCTTGCAAGAAAAGTTATGACCAACCTAGAAAGCATATTAAAAAGCAGAGATATTACTTTGCCAACAAAGGTCCGCCTAGTCAAGGCTATGGTTTTTCCAGTAGTCAAGTATGGATGTGAGAGTTGGACGGTGATGAAACCTGAGCACCGAAGACTTAATGCTTTTGAACTGTGGTGTTGGAGAAGACTCTTGAGAGTTCCTTGGACTGCAAGAAGACCCAACCAGAAAGATTGAAGGCAGGAGAAGGGGACAACAGAGCATGAGATGGTTGGATGGCATCACTGATTCAATGGACATGAGTTTGAGTAAACTCTGGGAGTTGGTGATGAACAAGGAGGCTTGGCATGCTGCAGTCCATGGGGTCACAGAGTCAAACACGACTGAGTGACTGAACTGAACTGAAGACTATTACATAAATGACGATTAGTTTATTCATTGGATAATTGAGAAATGTGATACAGAGAAGCTGGGCACTTGAACCAGGTTACCCAACTCTAGTGAATTCAGTTCTTTGTTCTGCACAAAGCCACAGCCACAGTAGATAGTGGCTAATTTGCGCTGGTAGCTCTGCCCTCAGACCCTCAGAAGCCTGCCTCTGAGTCCCTTGAATCACGATGGACTCAAATAAAAAGAATGTAGCTGGGGACATACCTATGATTGTCTCTTTCCTCATGCTGCTCATGGCTGAAAAGAGGATAGCATTTGGCACTTGTCCACTGAGATCTGATGCAAGGTTAAGTACCAAATAGGCTTCTAGGAGATCATAGGACTTAAAAGGCGAGGTCTGGGGCACAGACCTTTTCTGAATACTTACTGGCTGCCAGGGTTTGCGCTAAGTACTTTCTTTCCATGGACAAATTTATCAAATGTTCAAAACAATCTAGTGAAGTAGACAATATTATTACCCTTATTTCACAGATAAGAAAACTATTGAGATGCAGAACATTAAATACCTGGCTGAGTAATTACCNGATGAAAGTGAAAAAGGAGAGTGAAAAAGTTGGCTTAAAGCTCAACATTCAGAAAATGAAGATCATGGCATCTGGTCCCATCACTTCATGGCAAATAAATAGGGAAACAGTGGAAACAATGACAGACTTTATTTTGGGGGGGCTCCAAGATCACTGCAGATGGTGACTGCAGCCATGAAATTACAAGATGCTTACTCCTTGCAAGAAAAGTTATGACCAACCTAGAAAGCATATTAAAAAGCAGAGATATTACTTTGCCAACAAAGGTCCGCCTAGTCAAGGCTATGGTTTTTCCAGTAGTCAAGTATGGATGTGAGAGTTGGACGGTGATGAAACCTGAGCACCGAAGACTTAATGCTTTTGAACTGTGGTGTTGGAGAAGACTCTTGAGAGTTCCTTGGACTGCAAGAAGACCCAACCAGAAAGATTGAAGGCAGGAGAAGGGGACAACAGAGCATGAGATGGTTGGATGGCATCACTGATTCAATGGACATGAGTTTGAGTAAACTCTGGGAGTTGGTGATGAACAAGGAGGCTTGGCATGCTGCAGTCCATGGGGTCACAGAGTCAAACACGACTGAGTGACTGAACTGAACTGAAGACTATTACATAAATGACGATTAGTTTATTCATTGGATAATTGAGAAATGTGATACAGAGAAGCTGGGCACTTGAACCAGGTTACCCAACTCTAGTGAATTCAGTTCTTTGTTCTGCACAAAGCCACAGCCACAGTAGATAGTGGCTAATTTGCGCTGGTAGCTCTGCCCTCAGACCCTCAGAAGCCTGCCTCTGAGTCCCTTGAATCACGATGGACTCAAATAAAAAGAATGTAGCTGGGGACATACCTATGATTGTCTCTTTCCTCATGCTGCTCATGGCTGAAAAGAGGATAGCATTTGGCACTTGTCCACTGAGATCTGATGCAAGGTTAAGTACCAAATAGGCTTCTAGGAGATCATAGGACTTAAAAGGCGAGGTCTGGGGCACAGACCTTTTCTGAATACTTACTGGCTGCCAGGGTTTGCGCTAAGTACTTTCTTTCCATGGACAAATTTATCAAATGTTCAAAACAATCTAGTGAAGTAGACAATATTATTACCCTTATTTCACAGATAAGAAAACTATTGAGATGCAGAACATTAAATACCTGGCTGAGTAATTACCAAAGTCAATAATTAAATTCCAGCAGTTCTGGCCTTAGAGCTTATACTCTAACCTTCTACATTGGGTACTTGCTAAGTTGCTTCAGTTGAGTCCAGCTCTTTATGACCCTAGGCTTCTCTGTCCATAGGATTCTCTAGACAAGAATACTGGAGTGGGTTTCCATTCCCTTCTCCAAGGGATCTTCCTGACCTAGGAATTTAACCCGTGTCTCTTAAATGTCTCCTGCATTGGCAGGCAGGTTCTTTACCACTAGTGCCACCTCATTGTATCACCTATAGCTACTCGTATGTTTGAGGCAAATAGCACTCCAGACATACTGGATTTGGTAGTGTCTGTGTCTATGGGATCAACATCTGTTCTTCCACACATGTCATACATTAACACTGAAATATTTGCCCTCAGATCAATTCTTCCCTCTTCTCCTGCAAACTAAATTTCTTAGATTCCCTTGCTGTCTCACTTGTTTTGTCCAAAAGAAGACACCTGTGGGAGACTGGTGGACAGGAGGAAGAGTATTCCTTTACCTCCTGCTTCAGAGAGGTGTATTCTGGAAGTGGCTCTATCTCCTCAGTGACTCTAGCTTCTGGGGACAATTCCACTATTCATGGCACCTGCACCATTAGGCCAACCACCCCATACTTTTAGCTTCAATTTAATACCAGTTTCTGGGTTCTGACAACGTTGCTGCTGCTGCTGAGTCACGTCAGTCATGTCTGACTCTGTGTGACCCCGTAGACGGCAGCCCACCAGGCTCCCCTGTCCCTGGGATTCTCCAGGCAAGAGCACTGGAGTGGGTTTCCATTTCCTTCTCCAATGCATGAAAGTGAAAAATGCAAGTGAAGTCACTCAGTCGTGTCCAACTCTTAGCGATCCCATGGACTGCAGCCTACCAGGCTCCTCTGTCCATGGAAGTTTCCAGGCAAGGGTACTGGAGTGGGTCACTAGTGCCTTCTCCATCTGACAAACGTTACCTTTTCCCATTACCCATCTAGCTCTAGATGGGTAGAAAACTATTAACAGTTTTCTATGGTTGCTACATGTTGGCTTGCCCCACCATCCCCTATTTGGTTTCTTTGTTTTGACAGTGTGGTTTGTTCTCTGTATTAAACCATACAGAAGAAATATCTAGAGTGGTTTTTATTTTCTTGACTGGATCATTATTGATATAGACAACTTCTATAATCCCAAGGCTTCTCACTATCACACAAATTGGTATATTTTCTTCAAAGCATGTGTCACAACCTTTCATTACCTTCTTTGTTTACTTTTTTGTTGTTTATCTTTTCTCCACTTCAAGTAGATTACAAAGTCCATAAGGAAGTTTGTCTTGTATCTTGAATAGCTATCCCAATGCCTGGAACAAGGAAGCTCAATAATATTTTTTTATGTTTTGTCTTTTTATTTTTATTGGAGTACAGTTGCTTTACAATGTTGTGTTAGTTATGCTGTGCAATGAATGAATCAGCTATATGTATACAAATATCTCCTCAATAATATTGTTGACTGAATGTATCCATTAAAAAAAATCCGAATTTTATTGGATATCTCCTATGTGCCAGTCACTACTCTAGGAGATAGCAAGGTTAGTAATTCATTGCCTCTACTTAAAAAAATAAAACAAAACAAAAAACTTATATTTCCTCTTAAGTGACATTAAATAAAATAATGTACACATAACTAGTGTATTAATTTGCCAGGACTACCATAATGAAGTACTGCAGTCTGGGTGGCTTAAATAACATAAATCTACTTTTTTACAAATCCAAGGGCTAGAAAGTCCAGGATCAAGGTAGTCTTTTCCAAGGCCTCTTTCCTTATCTTACAGATGGCTGTCTTCTCCTTTGTCTTCATATGGTCTTCACCCGTGTCCAAATTTCTTCTTCATGTAAGGAGACCAGACATATTGGAGTAGGGCCTATACAATGACCTTATTTTTACTAAACTACTTCGTTAAAGACCCTGTCTCCAAATACAGTCACATTCTGAGGCACTGGGGTTTGCACTTCAACATACGAATCTGGGGGAGGAATGCACAATTCAGCCTATAACAATCAGTGAGTAAAAGATTATTTTCAATTGAGAAAACTAAAGGTGGCACTACAAACGTTAGATGAAAGGTGATAAAATCAGGTCTTAAGAGTATTTCAGAAAAGCTTTCTAGAGGCTGTGTGCCTAGTGTCAGGTCTTAAAGAGATTTTTATAGAGTCGTGAGAGCTTGAATGGGGTGGTTGGCCAGGGAGGTGCATTCAAGAGCCTCACTGTGAATGAAGGTCCCTAGATGAGACAGTAAGGAGACATTGTAGAATCTCTGAATACTGAACCATCAAACTTGAAAGGAAGTTGAAAGGTAACCTAGGTTAAGTTCCCATTTGATTTAGGAATCCCTTGCCAAAGGACAATTCAGCTTCTGCTTATACCCCTCCCAGGACTGAATACTCATTAAGGCAGTTATTTTGATATTAGGGCAGCTCTGTTTGGCCAAAACAATGCCTTGGATGAAGAAGGGAGACTTTGCTAGAAAGGAGAGGACAGTAAGGTAATGTGTGCGGTATGACAGTGATGTCTTCATACCAATCACCTTCAGGCACTTCTTTCTGATGTCATATTTTAATTCCTCCTTGCTGTAACCCCAGTCTCTGCTTTTTGTAATCCCTTTCTTGCTTGAACCTCCCTGTGGGTCAGGAGCCTTGAATTCTTGCCTTCTTTGGTTGTGCTACCATGGGCAAATATCTTTCACTCTCTAGTCTTCAACATTCACATCTATAATGAGGGACTAATTAATTAACAGTCACTGTCATGTCTTCCTCACAAAAGTTATTGTAAGACTATATGCAATAATAATGGGTATGAATGTGACCAACAGCATCAACTCCCAGCAGATGCAGAGGGGCCAGTCTGGGTTGAATTGTATAGAGTTAGAGACATCATGAAGAGGTGGGTGGTTTCTCCGTTTGCCTGTTTTGCTGATGTTCATTTGACTTATTCTCAGCAAAATAAGCAAATGGAAAATTCATCCATCAACAAGCTACCTTTTATATTTCTGAGGGTGTCAGGAAGAATCATGAGGGTGTGTGTGTGTGTGTGTTTATATGAATTATAGCAAAAGAAGCATGGAAAGCTGCAGAGAGTAAAATTGAGACTATCTTTTTTATGTGACCTTAGGTAGGTCTCTTCTATCATCTAAACCTCCATTTATTTATCTGTAATATGGAGATACCAATGCCTGCCTCCACAAGGTTGTTCTGAGAAGTGAAAGTGATAAAGCAAGAGAGTGTTGGCATGGCTTCACGGGGGCAGGATCGTTATTATTTCAAAGCCTGGCCCAACACCTCTGGTAACTTTGGAAAGGACTTTTCGCTGACTCGACACAATTGGGGAGCCCCACAATAAACAGCATCTAACTCCAGCACAGCCGGAGGCAGGCAGAGGTGGCAGCTGCCTTCTCCTGGGCGGAGGTTATTCACCCACATCATCTCCCTGCATCCCTGCCTCCCAGATCTCAAGCCTCGGCAAAGGACAAAGGCGGTCGGTGGGAACCCCCCCTCCCACATCTCCCCAGGCCAAGCACCTCGGGAGCTGTGGGGCGGAGAGGCAGAGCTTGCTGGAGGGATGGAAAAACCTGAATGAAGGCGAGTTCCAGAGAGGAGGGGATTGGGCTGTAGGGCTGTGAAGGAAACGAGGGGGAGGGGGCGCTGGGACTTTCGCTTGCTCCAGCCCTGCCAGCCCAGCCTGCCTGAAACAATCCGCAATAGCCTCCAGGGCCTTGACGAGAAGCCGGACTTCATTAGCACCATGCAGTGGATAAGGGGCGGATCGGGAATGGTGAGTGAACATAACCGCAGCTTCCCCAGCTTCAGTCCCCTAGCCCCACCCCCAGTTCCTTCACCAGCCGCCATGCAGTGAGCCCCCTAGCTTCTGCACACAGCCCTCTCCGCTGTCCTTGAGATACCAGCAAGCTTGCTGTGGCCATTTTAGGAGTCTTTGCTCGCCTGCCTGTGAGGAAAGCCCTCTCCCTTCTCCGTCCCCTTTCTTACCACCCCAGAGTGGGAGTGGGATAGGACTGTGTGTGTGTGTGGGGGTCACCTGGCAGACCAGAGAGGCAAGGGGG